>JAKCPI010028663.1:0-34375 GCA_023213315.1 Euborellia annulipes | reverse complement strand
CGTTCTATTAATTATGTATTAATTAAAAAAAAGCATATTATATTAAAAAATTTGAAAAAAGTCTCTGACAGGCAAAAAAGCGTCAAAAAAAGTCGCAAAAGTCGTTTTTGAAAATCTCAAAAAAAGTTTCTGGAAAAGTCTCAAAATTGACAAAAGTCGAATATTATCCAAATGGTATTCAATCTATTTAAAAAAATTTCCATCGGACTGCCTGGAATCTGATCCCTCTTGGCTTTTAAGATTATCAATATTGTAACCCTTCATCGATAATGAAGCGAAATCAAGGGTTAATGAAAGTTAAATTAAAATGAATCATAAAGTAAACTAATAACGATTAGTTGAAAATCATAATCGAATTTTGAACTCAATTTTATATAATTGCTTATTCAAACTTTTAAAAATCTCAATAAAACATTCTGGAAAATTTCTTTTTTTTTTAATATAAAATTAATTCATATAAAAACCTAATAAAAAAGTTTTTTAATAAAATAGAATAGTTAAATTTTATTTGATATTTTTTTATATTATAATATTTAGTATATAGGCTAGTTTTAATAAAATTTAAACTAGTAATCGGTACATTTAATAAAATTTTTGCTAAAATATTTTATCTTCCTCTTTTAATCTTATACGTTTTTCCTAATGTTTTTTTGTAATATATAAATTTTTAAATACGGAAATTAAAAAGATGAGGATTGTTTAGGTATAGTGATAAAAAATTTATATTTAAAAATAAAAATTCAAATATTTAATTGAGATTATTAATAAATAACAGTATAAAAATTTTTTTTTTTTTTTATAACTACATCATGGATATTATTGATATAATTTTTTTAAATTTATATATTCACAGGGTTTTATTTCAAAAATCATTAAAAAGGAAAAACTATTATTTTAAAGGAGACGACCAATCATACCGGTAAATAAAAGAAAGCCTGCTTTATGAATTGTTTGAATTAAATTTTTTAATTTAATTTAACTTATAATTTTTTTTTTTTTTTTTTTTTTAATCACAAAAATGGCAGAAAATATTGTATAAGCGAAATTAGCGACGAAGAATGGGTGGCAAGCCTAAGAGGAAAAACTAATAAACAATAAATTTACTTTTAATTAAAAATTTCAAAAGAAATAAATTTTATAGTTTTATGAAAACACGATTCAAGTGAAACTTTTTTTTCGGATCGTAGTAGGCATTTAACTGAAAAAAAATATAGTTAATAAATATATGAAAAATATATAAATATAAACAATAAAACGAAAAAATATTTTCATTAACAAACGAAAAGACTCTAATGAATAGGTGACCCTCCTCCCACCATGCCCACACCTAGGGCTGGTCGGTAATGGATTTTCATTACCGACCTCGATAATGAAAAAAAAACCGGTTTTTCTCGAAAGTCGGTAAAAATTTTTTACCGCCCGCGGAACCAAAGTTTGCCGCCGCGGAACATTTTTTTTTTTTGCGGAACCAAAATTTTTCCCCGGCCGGAAAAATATTTTACCTTTTTTTTAGAGAGCCAATTTTTTGCCGAAACATTTTTTCCCCCGCGGAACCAAAATTTTCCCCGGCCGGAAAAATATTTTACCTTTTTTTAGAGAGCCAATTTTTTGCCGAAACATTTTTTTCCCCCGCGGAACCAAAATTTTTCCCCATCCGGAAAAATATTTTACCTTTTTTTTTAGAGAGCCAATTTTTTGCCGAAACAATTTTTTCCCCCGCGGAACCAAAATTTTTTCCCCCGCGGAACCAAAATTTTTCCCACCCGGAAAAATATTTTACCTTTTTTTTAGAGAGCCAATTTTTTGCCGCCAAGGAACCACAATTTGGTTTGCCGCCGCGGAACATTTTTTTTCTCGCCGAACCAAAATTTTTTACCGCCCGAAAAAATAGGTTTTTACCGGCTTTCGAAAAAAAACCGGTTTTTATCGAATTAGAGGTTCGTTACCGCGTTTTCGGTAAAAATTTTTTACCGGTTTTTACCGGTAAACCGGTTTACCGTCCAGCCCTACCCACACCTTCACTAGAGCGCTAGCGACAAAAGCGCACTCTAGTAGAGTAGTAAAGAAACCTGGTATGAGTCGCCGGTGACGTCACGACTTGTAACTCGACATGCAATAGAGGGGCGAAAAAATTTGAGGCGATGGAATAAAAGTTTCACTTGAAAAAAATTATTTTAAATGTATTTTTCGGCATCTTAGGTCTAATTCCTATTATTCTAAATTGGCACTTAATATAATTTCATCGCTCTCGAAGGGATGCTATATCTATATTCCACATTTGATCCCTAACATAAGAAATAAGTAAAATAGTGTAAGCCTTCTTTTAAAAAATATGATGTGACTGGTCCCACATCATACCTACGATAAATTAAAGTTGGGTTATGTACTTGTCACACCAGATTTATTTTGTCGATATATATTTAATTTCCGGCAGTATATGTTAAAATTTATAAATAGAAAATTATAATATTTTGTTATCATGGCAATACTTTCTCCTATCTTTCCTATAAAGTACAGGAATAAAGTTTGATTCAAAGAATATTGAGAAGAAAACGAGAAGATACATTTTGAAGAACATCTAAAAAATAATTGATTTATGAATCTTGTTCAAAATCGTTAGAGTCAATTTTGAGAATATCGAAAAAAATGAAAAAGTGCATCAGTAAAGTATTAGTACTTTTTGGCCGATTTTGTTCAGAATCTTCCAGTCACGTCCCAGGGATATACCTAACTTATATATTAAATTTCAACTTTCTAGCTCTTTTTGTTCTTGAGATATTTTGTTCACAGACAGTCCATGTTGCGAAAACCACTTTTTTTGACTCAGGGGATCTTGAAACATATATTTCCATTAAAATCTTGACATCAAATTAACCAATACTTTCTCTCTCTATATATTAAATTAACAGAATCATTAAACTTTTTTAATTAAATTTAATTTGAATTAATATTTGCACCTCCGATCCAATATATTTCGATGGTCAAGGGCTATGCTATGAATATGAATGTAAATAATCGAATACGTATTAGATTAATTTATTGATATTTCCAGGAATATTGACTAATACTTATGCTAAACATGTTATATATTTGTAGAATACTAAATTTATTATCTAAGGAATTTGAATTTGAACCCCTTTTGATGCAAATCAATATTTATAAAAAAAAAAATTGTAATTTGGAAATTACAAACTTGATTCAAAACTTTTTCCACTTTAAATTCAACTTCTTTTATCTTTATCTCTCCCTTTTCTTTTATTATTATTCAGCAATCAATGATAGGAAAATTCCATTCATTAAATCACTAATTATTTAAGAGAAGATTCGTTTTTGTTTCTTTTCAAAAAGTTACAAGAGAGAAGACCAACTTATACGTGTGTGGTGGCAATAAATGCTTTTAATTGAATGTGTATTTCGAGTTCGATTTGTGTGATAATTTAGTACCATTCTCTTTCTTTCTAGATCAAAACTTGTTAATTGCTATTCGCCAGGTTGGAATCTTTTTTTTTTTTTTTTTTTTTTGGAATGGGTGCATAAGGTCCGAAGACCTATAATGACCAATAGTCACATGCAGCCAGGAAGAAAATAAAAACAAAAGGAGAAGCATAAAGGGGAAACTCAACTGCGGGAACTGAGAAGATGCCTGTTGAGGTTAGACTTGAAAGTCTGAAGATTGTAGGTTTTGGGGAAGATAGACGCAGGGAGCTTGTTGAAAAACTTCTTTTACAGTTTATTTAGAATTGAATTTGCATAAAAGAACTTGGAAATTCATTTTATTTAATTATTTTATAAATACCGTATAGTTTGACAAAAATTTGAATTAAACATTCGAGAATGAATAGATGAAATTTGAATAAATTACCTATTGTTGCGTTTTTGTAAATGGGCCGTTAGAAAAGAAAATTATAAAAATTTGTATCACTTATAACATGGTCTGTCTGTCTGTTTGTGTGTCTGTGAACAAAATATCTCAAGAACAAAGAGGTTGAAATTTTATATTTTTTTTCTTTTTTTTAAGGTCTTTTTCGGCATCTAAGGCCATTTAGACCCCATCCCTATTTATTTCAAATGATTTGTAGTAAATTTTATATTTAAGTTAGTCACCCCTCTGGCACGTGACAGGAAGCTTTTGAACAAAATCGGCCAAAGAGTACTAGCACTTTACTGATGTACTTTTTTTTTTTTCAATTTTCTCAAAATTCGCACTAACGATTTTGATTAAAATTCATAAATCAATTATTTTTTAGTTGTTTTTTAAAATATATATTCTCATATTTCTTTCAAAATTTTTGAAGGACATTTACTCTTGCACTTCATAGGAAAGATAGGATAAATGGTTGCCATGGTAACAAAACTAATATATGTGGACACAAAAATCTGGTGTGACAAGCACAGAACATGACTTTCTCTTATTCATTTAATTAATTTTATTTAATAAATTTTTAGACACAATATACCGATGGTTGCAGGGGGACGTTCCACATTGCTCGGGGTCACCAAATCCGAACTTGCCCTTGGCAACGCTTAACTGAAACGATTGTTGTGACTGTTTTCCGTTGCCAGGCAAATTTTTTCCATTAATTTCTATATATTATTTATAAATTGAATAATACATAAAACAAGTAAACAATCAAAGTGAATGCAGCACCTGAAGACGTCTGTTTTTGTATTATAGTAAAATTTTTTGTAGTAATCTTAATTGATAAATAGATTAATTGCAAAAATATTTATTCCTCTTCTTTTTCGGCATCTAAAGCCATTTCCCTATTTATTTCAATTGATTGGTATCCAATTCAATTGGAATACCTGGATGGGAGCCCTCGGGCATTGGCACCAACAAGCTAATGCTCTACCTCTGAGCCAAAGGTCAAAGGCATTCTTAAGATATAAAATGAATTAATAAGATTAGTGTGCAGAACTTTATCCTGACTTAGACTCTTAAGGTCCAATCACTTATAAAAAATTGATCAGATAAATTTAAGATGAGCTTCAGGAGATTCGATTAAAGACAGAGAGAGAGGAGCTAGGGGTGCAAAAGTTGTTAATCTTTAAATCAGGACGCGGCATGTTGTAATATTAAAACCAACAAGTTTTTAGAGTAGCTTTTAGTTTCAGTAAATGTTAATTATGACGCATAATATAACGCGGAAGATGTTTTTTTATTTGATAGCAACATTTATTTTTTTTAATTTAAAAAAAAAGAAAAATTACTTCAAATTAATTTCATTTAATTGTACTTGGGGTTTTTTTTTTCTTTAATAATTTGCATTTATAATAATACCTATTTATTTTATAATGGATGTTATACTTGTTTTAAATTATTACATTAGTAGGGTTGAGTTTAATTAAATACTTTCTCTCACATGACTCTTTTTTTATAAATTATTATCTTATAATAAATTAAAAAATTTAATAAAAAAAAAAAGATCTTCCTTATATTTTCTCTAATTCAAATTCAGTTTATGGATATTAATATATTTGACAATTATTTATTACTAGTACTAATTCATTTCACTCGAGTCTTTCTATAATCCCGGTAAAACTTTTAAAGTTAAGCGCAACCAGATAGAATATGAGCCGTATGTATGGGTGATTTGCAAAAATTTAAAAATAACAAGTGTCCGTACCAATCATTTGAAATAAATTGGGATGGGGCCCTGTGTTTATTTATTTATTTTTTTAATTTATTTATTTTGGGCTCCTGGCCTGCGGCCATCTATTAATAGATGCATTCTTTTTGTCAGTAAACTTTTAAATAAATAAATAATATGATAGTAATACTGTATATAAAGCGCTAGCCACTGATTTCCGTTTTAGGCACCTGTTTACCACTCTCTCCCACTGATTGGGTAGAGTGAGAGGAAGCGGAATCAGAGAGGGAAATTTAAAACTTTAAGATAGAAAATTTGCCAGATATGTTTGTGCTTGAGATTGGGCAAAAATTGCACCCTCTGGGGATGAACCAGGACCTCCCTTATCGTTACCCTTAGGCGCCGGCGCCTGGTTCGACTCCAGGGGGTGCAATTTTTGTCCAATCTCAAGCACAAACATATCTCGCAAATTTGCTTTTTTAAATATATTGTCTGGCTAATGAACAGTCCATTTGAGCATTGATTGAAAAATTCTATCCTTTTCAAACAAGGGTCTACCTAGTCAATATTTAAAACTTTAAGTCAGAGAGGGAAATTTAAAACTTTAAAAATTTGAAATTACTCTCCGAAGGCGGGCTTTACTACTTTTTTTTTTTTTTTAAAGGCTTTACTACTTGTAAGCAAATAAATAACCAAATTTTTTACCTATACAAAATATAATGCGTATATAGTGTATGTAAAATAAACTATACATTTTGGGTATATGTAAAAGACCTTTAAACAAATTTAAAAAAAAATAACAAGTTTTTGCCAAATACCCCTTTTAATCCAAAAAGCTTGAATTATTCTTAGAATTAGACAAAGAAGAACTATTAAAATATTAATTATGGGCGTTTGATTTTAGATAAAATTTATTTAAATCATATAGGCTACCAAGTAATATAAATAAATCTGGATTGAATGTAACTGAAGCCTCAGATGACGAAAAATAAAATAAGAGAAAGTAAAATTGTTTATATTTTTTTTTATTTATGAAATTATAAAATATCATAAATTAGTGGTCTCAGGCCTCCCATAGTGGTCAAAAGAAAAAAAAATTTGTATAAAACTTGATTAAGATAAAAAGTATTTTGGAGAGGATTCTTTCCGAAATTTAATGAATGATTTAATTTGTTCTGAAGAAAAATCTCTTACCATCGTATCCGTTCGTTGGTCAGAGTGGAATCCCAATATCAGCTATTTTATAGCTCTGCTAACAAAAAAAAGAGAATCGCTTGCTATTTATCGAGAAACGTACGTGCTTGATAAGAAAAAAAGACGAGTTTGATAAAAGAGAGACTCTTTCCTGATAGATGATAGCCAACTTGGGAAGAAGTCAGGAAGGTCTCAGGGATATCAGGTGTTTACTAAATGGACTAATTTATATACATGTACAACAAGATTTCAAATAATGATTTGTAACATGTGATTAAAGTAAAACAAGTCAGTCTTGGTTTAAAATAATATCGAAGAGAAGTCGAGAAGAAATTTTTTCTACCTAGGACCTATATCATCAAAAAATATTTTATTAAGGTGCGCGTCTCGGGGTGCTAATTTTGGGAGGTTCCAGCGGCCACAATTTTGAAGCTATCGACCTCAAATTTTTTTTTAATTAAAGCTATTTAAATTATCTACAACTTATAGAAGCCCATTTTTTGATTTTCGAAAAAATAAATTTTTTTTTTAGATTAATCGCATTAAATAAAAGATATTTTTAAAAAATTCGCTCTATATCTTATTCTAGATAATTAAATTAGTAATCATTGTGTTAAAAAATAATTAATTTTTTACCCTTAATTAATTAGCTGGAATCTTTCAAATGAAATGGAATAAATCCCTTGTATCCCTATGGGAAAAACTAAAGCCATCTCTTGCCGCATAGAGTAACTCGGTAGTGAATCGTCTTCTAACGGCTTTTCGAGACGCGCACTTTAATGGCAATATTGGGTTCCAATTAATTTGAAAAAATGATAGAGGTCTAAGATACCAAAAAGACATTTTTTTGCTCTGAAGATCCGTGTTCATATCCTGGTCGTGCGAGGTTTTTTCATTATTTTTTTTTTTTTTTTTTTTAATTTGTTTAAGGTTTTTTCGGTATCTTGGGCCATTTAGACCCCATCCCTATTATTTCAAATGATTGGTAGCCAATTAAAATGAAATATATTTTTCTCGTTTGGGACGGAAAGCGAACAAAGGACCGTAGGCACGAGAAACCAATATTTATTTAATGAAAAAAAATCGTCAAGTACGCCCTTGATTGGAATATTGGATCTCACGACAATTCCTCTCAGACAGGTCTACGAAGAAAAGGAGACGTTACGTCCTGTGGAAGGTACCTAAATAAGGTTCCCTCTCAGTGATACATTGATACTGCTATCATAGAAAAGATTGGATAAGAAGGAACCGGGGGAACTAGAAATAAGGATTAATTCATTTGCTAGAAATGAACGTAGGAGGAAGAGTTAGAGATAGGAAATGATGTAACTTCACGGAGTGCCGGTAGATGGCTATGGTCAGAGCCCTGTTGGGTTTTAGGTGTGTGTCTTCAAGCACAAAAGCACCTCGGGTAAATAAACGTGAATCCTGGTAGTAATTTCAAATAGTAATAAATATAAACGGAGAACTAAAAATACTAAATAGTCCTACATACAGAATAGGCTTCACTACTTTGCAAAATACTTGAAATATTCAAAAGTTAATATTTCGTTAATAAGCGAAAACTTTGTCTATAACTAATGAATTTTACCCAATGGCTAGAAGGGGCAAATGAATAAATAAAAACTAATGAATTTGAAAACTTTAACGTTGATTAGTGTAGTTATTACGGATGAATGAAATGAAGGGGAAGCCCCGTGAAAGGATCCTATCAGTCATTGAATATTGCTCTCGCGTCGTCAGTGAAAGCAATTTGACTATCATTATAAGCATTATGCGTTCCATGTGCCAACAACCTGAGTATATAAAGGGCCGAACTTTCTTCAAGGGCGTTTTAGTGCTTAACAACTCGAGTATCTTTCCGGTTCCTTCCTCAATATTTTAAATAATATTTTATTATGCAGTCTAAGGTAAGTCACAAAAATATAGAATTAATTACCAAAATGTCCCAGAGTGTTTAGATAGAACGATATGAGATCTAAAAATTATTTTAAAAAAATAAAATTTTGTTAGGTTTTTGTTAGTTTCGCTTTAGATGTATAATTTAAAATATTATAGAAATATATTTTAAAATATTTAATAAATATACAGTATAATTGTGATGATTTAAATAAATTGTATAAGTCTGAAGTGAGCAATCCCTCACATTCAAACAACAATAGAGACAAAATAATTTTGTTCTGATTATTGTATACTAAATATTACAAGGCGTCGTTTTTGTTAGGCTAATAAAAACATATAAGATATTCTTGTTATTATAATATCTATAAAGACTTCTAATTTAAAAAAAAGTCACTAACCTAATTAGCTTAAAAAAAAAAGTTTCCAACTCTTATGGCCTTAGATTATCATTATAGTTTTTTACTTTCATTTTCAAAAACTCTAGAATACTTTGCAATGAAATTTCAAAGTCCTTTTGATCTGAGAGTAATATTTTACAAATCGATATTTCAAAGCATCTTTTCGTCTAAAAGGTCAGTCACTGGCGAAAGGCGAAAGGGAAAGCTCCCCCCGTCCCCCTGCCATCGAGCTTCATAGTTCTCCCAAAAACCCAGGAATGTCCAATTTCGTGTAAGAAATAATTAAAGCATGAGGTCAGAGTCACACTGTGACTGTTTAGAATAATAATGTTAATAATTAAATAAAAAATTATATTCTATATCCCGTCCGAGAGGAAAATTTATATAATTATTATTTATTAATTATAATAATAATAATAAAATCTTATCTTTAATTTATACCATTTTGAAAAATCATTGTTTCAGATCAAAAGAAATTTATACAATTTTGCGGAAATTTTGGTGAAATGTAGAAAAAATGGATCTAAATAAAATTTAAAGCAAGGCAAAGATAAAAGCCGTAAGGAAAATAATTAATAAAACATTTGAAACTCCCTCTTTATAAAACTATTCTCTATTTATACGATTTTTTTCAAATTTTGATGTTAGTAAATAAAAGGCTAGAGTTTCGGATTCGACTGACTACCATGAAGACCACGTCCCCGCTAAGGTCCTCTATGAATAGACTGGAGAAGTATTGAAGAAAATCTACTTTAGTTGCTAATCCACTCAATAGATGGCAGTGAGAATAAAATTCTAATTACACTAATCCATTATAAAATCCTTATGTTTAGTTATATATTTTTTTTCTTCTTCCCTTTTTTTTCTTTTTTTTTTATTACTTTCTCCTACCCTCAATACACAATATCACATAATCCTTCTTTTCCTTCTTTTTTCTTTTTTATCATTTACCCAACCATTTCTTTCTTCCTCTTCATTTTCTTTTCTCTTCTCAATACCATTTACATTTTTTTCTATCATTATTTTCTTTCTACTTTTATTTTTTCTTTTTTTTTTCTTTATCATTTATTATTAGATAGAAAATTTTTCTTACTATATACCCTTTATCATTTCTCACTTTTTTTCCTTTATTTTTTTTTTAAAGATTTCGATTGCCGTTTGTTGAATCTTCTTGATAACAGTTGATAAATAAAATATTTCCAAAACCCCCCCTTAAATTTTATTAAACCAAAATTTGGTCCCGTTTTATGTTTTATATTTTCTATTCTGTTTTGTCTTTTTTTTTTCTTTTTCCCTGATTTCCTCCCACCCCACACAGCTTGCGGGGAACGATTTCAATATAAGATGAATTAATTAGTTAGTATTATTGGTGTGCCGAAGTATTGGTTTCAAGTTTATCCTTCAACTCTAAAGGTCCACTCACTTAGAAAAAATTATTTAACTAGAAGATTTGAACTAAGAGAGAAAGGATTAGGGAGTTTGGGGTGCAAAGGTTGTTAATACAAATCTCCCAATATAAAAATATTGTATAGGATAATATATACATATACAGTCGGGGACACTTTGGCCTTGCGCTTAAATAACCTCATTTTTAAATTTTTAAAGTATATAAAACATTTAATTTAAGAGGAATAGTTAGTTATGAGACAACATTTCGGATAACTTAGCGTTTTGGTTGTCTAAATACAAGGCAAAAGTCTTTCCCCTGGCGGTTTAATACTGCCACTGACTGTACAGTGACAGACAATATTAAGTCTCACCCATGCGTTTTCTACTTGTGATTATTTCATTGTTTTTATAAAAAAAAAAAAATCTTTATTGAAAATTTTCTAGGCTTGAATCATGAAAGTTTCCATTAAAAAATATAAACTATATTTTTTTTAAAAACAATGAAATAATCACAAGTAAAAAAAGCATGGGTGGGACTTAATATTGTTCCTTATTGTACATGTTAAAAAATTTTCCTGACTTGACAAATTAGAAATTGATATAAATTAAATTATTAAATATGTTAAAAAAAAAGAGAGGATGTAATTGCCAACTGGAATTGGCACGTTCGAAGCACACAACGAATGTTGTTCACATATTAATTAATTTTATTTTTATTTTTTTTACTTTACATTCTCTCTGTCTCTCTTTATTTTTCTCGCACAGGTGAAAAACATATATTTATTTGATGGGAACATGAATATGGTTTCTGAATTCATCATCGAGTTGCTGTTTTTTTTTTTTTTTAACTCTTTATTTAATTAGAGGAATATTAAATAAAATTCATAGAGGTAATATAATAATGAAAAATTTATTTAGGTTTTAAAAGAAATATCCTAAGAGAAAAAATTTATTTAACTAGATCCAATCATGTTTTGATCAATGTAATTAGGAAAATTTTAAATTTTCTTTCATTAATAAAAAATCATCCCTCCTTTTAACTAATATAGATATAGGTATATGTATATGTATATTAATTATCATTTACTTGCTTGGGGTCTTGAATTCAATGTATAACATTGTATAACATTGAATCCAAGACCCCAAGTAAGTAAATGATAATTTATATACATATAAAAATTAAAAAAAAGAAATTGTAAATGATTACAGTAAACCTCAAAATAACCTAAGATCGTGTATTGTTGACAATTATTTGCCCTGATGAAGGTCGTGACAGACGACTGAAACGTCGGCAAGTAAAAATTAAATAAAAGATTTTTTTATTTAATCTCCTGGTTGCAAAGTTCCTTCGGTTTCCTGGTTAAATCTCCACAGCCATAACACATTAAATAAAAATTTAGCGTTTTTTTTTTCATAAATAACTTCTGCAACACCACATAAGGAGAAATAAGAAGTGGAGTTTCCCTGTCTGAGTCAGGTTCATCCCCTCATGCAACAAAAATTTATTTCAGTTGAATTGGATCACAATCAATTGGAATAAATACAGAGGGTCTAAATGGCCTTCCATATCGACAAGACCTTAAATAAATTAAAAAAAAAAAACTACAATTAAATCACCTGATGACTGGTGAGTTATTAGTGGCCGAAACGTTGTAATTTCAGGGGAGACTAACCTTTCAGCACCCGAGCCGAATTATAAAAATATTTCGTGTCCAGCCACCCACCTAATTTTTTTTTTCTTGATGTAATTTTCTTTTCGTGATTTGAACGGTACAATAAAGTTGACATTTATGTTAACTAAATCTAGCCTCGTGTTGGCTTTAACCCCTACCTAAAATAAACCACAATAAATGACATTTATAACTAATAACCAGGCAATCTGATGAATTTATTTAAATTATCATTTGGACACCAAATGATATAAATAAATATGGACCCTGGACCCACAAATATATTGTTTCTAAATACTGTGTATCTTTAAAAGTCTATATGGTCTAGGATGCCGAAAAGACTTAAAAATAAAATAATAACAATCGAGAGAGCTTTCAATCAAATTTATATTCAGTATATTTTTTATTTTTTGTGGCATTGGGAAAAGTTGAAAAAGTTTTTATCTGAAAATTATTAATTTATTAAAGGAACCTTTGAATAGTTTTCAGTTGAATATTTTTTCCGATATTCGAAGTTAATCAATGCATAGGTTGTATTGAATTAAAAATATAACTATGAATGTAACATAGGCTATATATTGGAAAAAAATTATTATCCTCATTGAAAATAAATTCACTTAGCAAGATACAAATGTCGGGAGATAGATATACATGTATATTTATTGGAATAAAAAAAATATATATCCGAGAGTACGGTATTTATTTTTACTGCTGATTCGAATATTTCCAAATGGCCGAGCATATTTGCCTTACAATACAAATTTTGCACAGACTTGCTAAATTGAATTTGTTTGTAAAATATTAAAGGATTAATTTCAAATCAAAAAACAAAATAAAAAGAAAATCAATTTTGAAGAAGTTAATAGGATAATTTCACAAATGAATGGAAAAAGAGAATACTTGATCCAGATAATGCAATTAAAAGGGCCTGTTTAAAAGAGTAATAAGGGGTCGAAGGTTTCCCGTCCTATGCGACAAAAATTTATTTCAAGTGTATTGGATTCCAATCAATTGAAATAAATAGGGACGGGGTCTAAATGACTTCAGATGTCGAAAAAGACCTTAAAAATGAATTAAAAAAAAGGTCCTTCGGTTTTAATTATTCAAAAAATCTTAATTTTTGACCCTATTTTTTTTAAACAAGTTTTTACTTTTTTCATACACCATTGCTCTTTGTTTCACTTTGATTTCCTAATTCAAAGTTGATGAAGTAATATTTCCTTTTATTATATTTGATTTTTTGTCATTTAGCATTTTCATCAAAATATAACCAAAATGAATTAAAAAAAAATAAAATAAAATGTTTTTTATTATTTAACGAATATTTAATTAACATTTTAAATCTATATGTACATTTGATTGAAATTTAATTTATTACTAAAAGATAATTGAACTTGATTTTAGAAATTATTTAATTATTCTGTTAAAAAAAAAAAAAAAAAACTAAACGAAAAATATTAAAAAATATTAGTAGGAGAGAATACCAATATAATGTTTTTAGGCCTACTGTAAACTAGTTTAAAAATTTCTGGATTTCTCCAATGAGCAAGCAGCTAGAAGTTTTTCAATTTATTTAATATTAATTAATGTGCCAGACGTTTCGGTCGCATATAAAACCATCCTCAGGGTCAGGCCATTCTCCCTGAGGATGATCCTATATGCGGCCGAAACGTCGGTCCTGGCACATTAATTAATAATAAATAAATTGAAAAACTTCTAGCTGCTTGCTCATTGGAGAAATCTAGAAACTTTATCAGCTCTATACCTCTGTTCAAATATATTTTAAATTATTAAAAATAAATTTAAAAAATTTTCATTAACAATCACTATTGCAAAGAATTCATAAATTTATTTTCATTTCTAATATCTTCATACATTTCCTATGGGAGAAATCGAAATTTCAAAAATTAATAACACAAAAAGTTACAGGAAATTAGGGACGAAAATAATTTTTCTGTAATCGCTAGAATGTCATCTTTAAGCATATAAATTTTGGTATCGAAATTCCAACGGGAAGTTGCCCAAATAGAACATGACAGAGAGACAGACAAATTATAGCCTATTTATTACTTTCTCTTACCTATGTATATATGTAATATATATATAGAGAGAAAGTATTGGATTCATGTCAAAAATTCGATGTCGAGATTTTGATGGATCTTTACGTTTTGAGGTCCCCTGAATCCAAAAAAGTGGTTTTCGCGACATGGTCTGTCTGTCTGTGTGTCTGTCTGTGTGTCTGTGTGTGTGTGTGTGTGTGTGTGTGTGTGTGTGTGTGTGTGTGTGTGTGTGTGTGTGTGTGTGTGTGTGTGTGTGTGTGTGTGTGTGTGTGTGTGTGTGTGTGTGTGTGTGTGTTCAATTTTAAGCATGAAGGAATTGAGCTATGAGGCTGAAATTTTATATTTAAGTTAAACACCCCCCGGGACCGGGAAAATAAGCTTTTAATCAAAATCGGCCAAAGAGTACTAGTACTTTACTGATGTACTTTTTCAGTTTTTTTTCGATTTTCTCAAAATTCGCTCTAACGATTTTGATTAAAATTCAAAAATCAATTATTTTTTAGATGCTCTTTCAAATGTATATTCTCGTTTTGGCCTCAAAATTGTTTGAAGCACACTTTACTCTTGTATTTCATAGGAAAGATAGGAGAAATGGTTGCCATGGTAACAAAATATAAATATTTTCCCATGTTTATAAATTTTACATCTGAATTCAAATATTCCCTACTGCAGGGAACTAAATACATGTCGACACAAAAAATCTGGTGTGACAAGCACAGTACACAACTTTCGATTACCGAAGGTAAGAGAAAGTTGTGTGCTGTGCGCCAGTCACACCAGATTTTTTTCTATATTAAACAAAAACAAACTGACCAAATAAAATTCACAATAATGATGAGTTTTGCTATTTCATAGGTATCCCTCTGGTTGTGCCTGATGTCGGTAGCGGCCTTCACAGGCAACGCAGCGGCTGTTTTTAGAGGTGTCATTGCCTATGGACCTTTTGCACAACGTCTCGCCCCCGACTCTCAATCCTCAGCAGTCAGTGACCAAAGTGTAGGTGCATCGGCTCAGGCTCCAGTCGCTGTTCAATATCACCATCAACAACAGTTGCAGCCGCAGACACAAACACAAACAACAACCACCCCCTATTTCTCAGCCGCTCTACTTGCTCAGCTTCAACAACAACAACAATTACAACAGCTGCAACAACAGCAACAGTACATTCAGCCACAACAACAACAAACACCACAAACTTTTGTTTATAATAGCGCTTATTCAGATCCACAACAAGTAAGTAATTATTCGAATATTTTGTTTAAATGTAGCTAGCTAATCCACTATTTCTTTTGAGAAGGATTAATTTCATATAGAATCAAAATTAAGAACTAAGAGTAGACAAGGCGCAACTTGATCTAAGTGATTGGTTGAAATTCGGACGCGCTTAGTGAAATGTGGGTTCTTCCAAACAACTTGGAAATGTTTATTTTATATTCTCTTTAAATTTTTGACCTTTTTCAAAGGTAACATTTTATGGATATTACATTATGTTTAATATTCCAAAGGCACAAGGCCAATAAAATTTGGACCCATTATTGAGTAGAATCTTTTGTTCATTTCAAATATAAGGGAAATAGAAGTTATATTTTTTTTAAATCCCTGGTCGTTTGATTAAAAGTTAATTTATGAATAATTAAGAGATTATTTTTGTTATTAAATTTTAAGAGAGAATTTTATTAAATAGATACTACTAATAAGAGTCATTAAAATTCAGCAAATAAGTAGCTATTTAATATAGCCTATTGGTAGTTGAAATAAATTTTTGTTGCATGAGACGGGATGCGACCTTTGGCCCCTAGTACAAAAGGCAGAAACTCTACCACTGAGCTATGAACTAAGGGCACAGGAAATATTTATATTTATTATTTTTTAGCAAGAGAAATTACCAAATAAAGAGCAATTATAGTATTTAAGTTGCCTGCTTGAAGATGAAGTCAAAAGAGAGAGTAATTAAGGGGGTTTAGGAGCGACGTTTAAACGTACTTTAAAAAAAAAAACAATCAGTCCCAATAATCTTTAATTTTTTTTTAATTTAAAAATGAATTTATTGTTATTATTAATCACATATTAATTAAGAAATTTTTAAAATAAGCTTAGATGATTTATTTAAAAAACGAACTGTCAAATTAGTTCAGCATTTTTGCAATAGATGGCAGGCTAGTCTAACAGACGATATAGTATTAGCCCATATCTGGCCTATATTTATATATTTTTATGCTTTTATAAAAGATACATAATATATAACATTTACAAAGTATTAATTGTTAAAAGATCAATGAAAATCAACCAAATGCATTAAATATTATTAGCTACCATTCTGACATCTCTTGCCAAATTTTTGAATTACTTGATTTTTGGGCATGCTTTTTATGACACACTACGCCATCTTAACGGGAAAAACATGCGTAACCACATCGATCCCCAGCCCCTTAAATTATAGACCGAAACTCCTCAACCACGCTGATTTTTCGGCAAGGGTTTACTCACTGAAATAATTTTATCTACTAATAGTCCGGTTAATCAGTTGATAAAATAATTCAATTTTCATTTGTTACAGCTAACCCAGCAGCAGCCACAATATGTGTCCTACTCAAGTCCTAGCACAACATCCCGATTGACTTCTGCGAGTTCACCACTCCAATCTCCAACAACAACGTTAAAGAGTTCTGCGGCATCAACATCCCCATCAACTTCCTCGTCAACATCAAGTGGTCTAGGAGTACTCTATTCACCTGCAGATGCAGTTTCACAGATACGATTCGTTGCTAATGGGGTTAATTATTCCTACTGAAGAAGTAGAAGAATAGGCAAAGAAAATGAATACGTCTACCCTAGACAATGACTATTTTTCTAAAGTATCTTTAGGAAATTTGAAAGTGAAAATTAAAAAAGTCAGTTCGGAGATTAGTTTTTTCCTCTTTCCTCTCATCCGCCATTTAATGTCAAATTTTCCATTTTATTAACTCAGAATTAATTTTTGTTAATGATTAAAAAAAAATTGAAAAATAAGTTATTAATAAAAAGACTATTTTGGTATTGATCGAGGTTAATTTTAGTTAGTAATTGATAATACGTACAAATTAGTCAAAAATTACAACACATGATGTATTCACTTTGAAAAGTAAATGCTGTCAGTTTGAGTTTGCTTTTAAATGGGAATACACTATCTGATGAGGGATGTAACAATAATTTTTGAAGTTAATTTATATTATTAATTACTAACTTATTTATTATTAGTAATAATAACAAAAACGATTTAATGATTTAATTTATACGAGAATAATTATTTTTTATTCGATTTATTGGCTATAATTACAACTGGACGCACAATGGGGAGGATCGAGAGTCACAAAAATCACCCTGTTTCCGCCTGCCATATTCTAAGCAAAACTTTGGATAATTTTACAATACGATGCTTTGCAGCCCTGATTAAGTAACTAGTAAATTAACTATTTCTGTATTGATCACGCGTGAAAAAATGTTTTTATACATTTTAAATAGGGTTTATCATAAACTGAATGGGGAATTAGTTAATGTTCTTGTTGGAATAAGCTTATTAAATAAACCATTAATGGGAATGAGATAAGGAAGGGAGGGAATGAGCAGTGGCGTAGCGAGCTTAACTCGCGCCCGGGGCACAATACCTTTTTAGCGCCCCCCCATTCGAAAATAATATTTTGTATGTAAAATATACAAAATTATTATATTACACTGGTACCAAATTTAAAATATAGAGGAGAAGGTCCAAATTTCGGCTACTGTTTACTTTTTGTGTTATTACTTTTGTTAGAATGAATATTATTAACTCTATTTTCCAGAAATCAATTATAATAATTATAATAAAACTATCCAGCAATTTTATGTTTTGAGGACCATTTGGCGCCCCTTTGTGAGTAGCGCCCGGGGCATGAAGACCCCCTTGCTCCCCCCTCGCTACGCCACTGGGAATGAGGGAATATTGCAAATAAAAGATTTTGATTTAACCCACCCAGTTTGAACAAAAATGTAAATTATAAAATATCTATTTTGGAATTAATTTTCATTTTAAAATATATATAAGAAATTCTAATTATGTAAAATATTTAAATTATATTAAAATATGTACAGTAAATATTAAATAAATATTTTAAATAAATAGAAAAAAGTCGGAATGAAAATTCAGAAAAAATCCTATGTAAATAAAAAAATAATTGTACTATTTGTAATTAAAAAAAAAAAAGTTGATTTAATTTTTGGTTTATTGTTATTTATAGTACGTCATCCTGCTTGCGATTTGAAAATTCAATTTATTTAATTTAGAAGCATGGAGGCGGTTGCCCCCACAATAATAAAAATAAAAGTTCGCCTCACAGCTGAAATAACCTTGCTACGCCTATGTTTGGGAGAATGTTTTATTCATTCCAAACCAAAATGGATTGGTAATTTGCTCCCTTATATTATCTTGCTCCCTTTTTATCCTATTATTGAGGAAAAAATATGAAAGAGAGTAACGCAAAAAGAAAAAAATTCAAACTTTTACATACTAACGAGGATAAAGTTTTTACATCATCTGTTCTAAGCTTTAACAAAGAGAGCGATTGAACTAGTTGATTATATGAAAAGATCTGAATAAGATTCCTTAAAAAGTTTCCTTTCAAATTTCTATAGAGTGGATTCCAAATTATTTTTGATTAAAATAAATAATTCACAAGTGGCCTATATAATGTAATTATTAAAATAACTCACAGTGTTACTGTTGTCCTTTCATTGGAGAAGTAGAACTGTTGCTCCTTCACTGGAGTAGGAGAACTGTTGCCCCATCACTGGAGTAGTAGAACTGTTGCCCCTTCACTGGAGCAGCAGAACTGTTGCCCCTTCAAGCGTCTCCAAGATGTCTCCATGAAGTAAATCTGAAAAAAATATAAATTAATATTGTTATTTTGTAGTATGTTAGATTGGTAAATAATGGCGTCTTAAACTTAAAAAGTAAGGTTATGATTTTGACAGCTAGTAATGCGCATGCGCGGGAGGTAATCGAGGCGTTTAGAAACACGAACAAGCAGAAAACATAGCTATCTTCATATGAATCGGTAACACTTGGTGCTAAAATAAAATGTTAGCGTCGCTGTTAAAACTTGGTTTAGAGAATAGCATTTTTTAACGCTGATGTTATTAGTTTACTTTTTAACACCCATTTGTTCATGTTAAATTTTAACGTCTGTTTTTAGAGAATAGACTTAATCTGAATTTTTTTAGTCATAATCTTGAGGTGCCAACTATAAAATTAATGTATATTTCAAACAAAGAGATAATTTTTTTGTATTTTATATGCTTTCCTACTTTTTTAAAAGCTTATATTATAATATCTCTAGGCTACATTATTATTATAACGTCCTTTGGCAAGAGGTACAATGTCGGTTTAATGGAAAATTTGTAAAACATAATAAATTTCCTATCTAACCTTTAAAAATGTCAGTCAACAATAGCCAAAAAAAATCAATAACACTCTATTGTAATCTATCGACAGTTTATGGAATCAAATTTGCATAAGCACGTTGCAATGATCAAAGAGCCCATAAACAGGATGAGATTTTTTTTTTGGGGGGGGAAGATGATAAAAGGATGGAATAAAAGAACGTGAAAAATAAAAATTCCTTTCAAATTATTTTTTATCAAATTAAAAGTAATGTTTTCAATAAAAAATAGTTTTAACATGGAGCTAAAAAATTTCATTTTATTTAAAAAAATCTGGAGCATATAACAACTTTCTCTTTATTAATTTAGTAATTTAGTAACGTCGCATCAGATTTTTGTGGCAATAATATTTGATAGTAGCTCTAAATTAGCATACACAAGTGGATGAGTTATTAACACTTATCGTTATTTAATATTAAGAGTGAGTAATTTTATAAATTATTGTAATATAAAAATAGATCATTTTTAGTAATTTTTTAGCCAAGTGATATAAAAAACTTATTTGTGTTAACTCTATGATTGCAGTTATTAATCAGATTAATGTGTATAGGTCAGGGATGGCGAACCCTTTTAGAGACATGGGTCAAATCATATTTTCATTAGTTTTAGCACGTGGGTCACTAATGCCCATTTGTACCAGTGTTAAGATTAAAAATTTTTAACAGAGTATTTTCAAAACTAAACATCTTTAAAATTCAATTGGCTTAAGGTGCGCGTCTCGGGGTGCTAATTTTGGGACTTTCCGCGCCACATTTTAGAAGCTATCGACCTCAAATTTTTTTTAAATTAAAGCTATTTAAAATATCTACAACTTATAGAAGCCCTTTTTTTGATTTTCGAAAAAAAAATTTTTTTTTTTAGATTAATCGCATTAAATAAAAGATATTTTAAAAAAGGAGCTCTATAAGTTGTAGGTAATTAAATTAGTAATCATTGTGTTAAAAAATAATTAATTTTTTGCCTTTAATTAATTGCTGGAAAGTCTAGAATGAAATGCAATTTGTCCCTTGTTTTCCTATGGGGAACACTAACCCATCTCTTGCCGCCTAGAGGAACTCGGTAGTCAAAAGCTTTCTAACGACTTTTCGAGACGCGCACCTTAATGGGTGCAAAAATGGGCGTGGTTTGACGATTTAAAAATTCGTGGGCCGGTGTCTGACCCACTGGTTATAGGTTCGCCATCACTGGCTTAGGTCGGTAAAAAAGCGCTACCCTAATATACATATACCTATAATTATTATATTTACGTTTTTATTCTATTCATCAAATCAAACAAGAAAACTTGTTTAAATTTATATATAAAATTTGCAATGCCAAATTTATGAAATACACATTATCGCAACAGCAGCATAGTATAAGTGAAATACTTTCTCTCTAAATATATCATTTATAGGGTAAGAGAAAGTGAAAAAGAGTACGACTAAAAAAAAAATTGTTGACAATTAGAAATTATTTCAATTTTGAAAGAATAACGGGCGCGCCTGACGGATAGGCATCAATTGATGCAAACGCGCTTTTCATGCGTTGAGCGAAAGGCGTCATCACGATATTCATATTAGTGATAGACTGACTTAATTAGAAAGTAAAATCTAATAGAAGCCAATCTAGTTAAAATTCAAAGTAAAATTTCAAAAGAAAAAAAGTAGAATTGCCTTTCCAAGAAGAAATTTTCCAAATAGATTATATCCACTTTAAAGAAAGAAAAATAAATAACTATTTGTTCATTATTTTTCCCACGTGTGTACCATTATTGACATTTAATGTCTTGGAATTAATCTTTTTTTTTACTGTAATAAATCTTGCATTAAATTTTCCTCTCTGCAAATTGTGGATTTTAATCAGATTCTGATTCTTTATAATAATATAAGAGAGACATTGGAGCTAACACGTGGATGTAAAATAAACAAATTCTGTTGTTATGATTATACATATAAAATAAGTTTAATCAACTGTTTGATTTTAATTAAAATTTTTTTTTTGTTGGATTAATTTGAATATTAAAAAATCGGGAAATTTATTTTCTTAATGATATTTTTTTTTAAGGTGATTAAAATTTTTTTTATGAAATGATTGATAAATTAAAAAAAAAAAAAGTAAAAAATAATTTTTAATTTAAAGGAGAACGATACTTCGCCCTAGAGCAGTGGTTCCCAGGCGGTGTGCATCGGCACCCAAGGGTGCTGCCTGATTGGCTAAGGGGTGCCGCAAAATATTGAGATAACCAAAAAAAATTACCCTATTCTTAAGCTAACAAAAGCCCTCGGGCTTGGTGTAGTTGGTAGCGCACCTACCATGTATACCAAGGGTCGAGGGTTCGGATCCCAGGAACTCCGATTTTATTTAAGTCATTTGGATATAAAATGCCTTAAATAAGAATGCCTGGACCCCCAATATGTATATTAAATTAATAACGGATATCGTCAAAGTCTTATGTGGCCTGAGTTGCCGAAAAGACTGTGTGTATGTGTATGTGAATGCCAGTGTGAATGGGAAAAATTGTGAGTGTTAAAAAAAAAAAGCTAACAAAACTCTTGATGTATGATGTAACGGGAGACTGCACAAACTCAGGAATCGCCTTTTATCATATACACGAGGCACATTGGGACATTCGAATTTTAGCTCTACTAAATATAAAGTTTGAGTTGTACTCTTTGACCGTTAGGGTGCATTAAGTACCCATTTTATTAAGAAAACATTTTCTATAATAAAATGGGCACATTTAGTAGAGCTAAAATTCGAATGTCCCAATGTCTCCCCTCTCCCCGAATTGCAAATTATTTGGGCTGGCCTAACGCCTGGCCATCTTCAGTGCAGAAGTCCTGAACGAACACTTGAATGCTTGTCTTCCCATCATCTCATCATGCAAAAGTTTGAGACACCAGACAAAATACCCAAATAGCTATAACCTGCACTGAAGATGGCCAGGCGTTAGGCTGTTTTATTTCTCCCGTTAAATCATTCTGTGAAACCAGCAACAATTCATATATCAACTATTGATTTATTTTTACTATTCAAGGAAGGGTGCCCCTAGTGTTGAATGTTATTCCCAACGCTGCCGTGAACTTCAAAAGGTTGGGAAACTCTGCTCTAGAGATTTAAATGTGGAGGAAAAAATAGAAATCAAAAATCAAAAATAGAGAAAATGCTAGACACTTGATGATATCCTGGATTGTAAAGTGTTTTATGAGGTGATATACGTCATAAATTCACTCTATCTTTATTTTTGGTAAAAATTCAAGATTATAAAATAATGATGATATGTGTAAGTTGGGTTCTTGGCAATGAGAAATAATTTTTTAGAGTGTTTTCTCCCAACATTTAATAGCACTTCTTCATCAACGGCTCACTCTAATGCCACATACAAGTTAAAGATTTCGGAGAGAAACGTCACAATAACAGGTCCGTACATAACAACCAGCTCTCGTAAGCAATATTGCTTATTGCGGTTAGCTCCGAAATCTTTAACTTGTATCTGGCATTAGAGTAAGCCGCTGATGAAGAAGTGCTATTAAATGCCTTCAAAATATTCGGTGAAAACAGTTATTTCACATTTTCAAGAACCTAGCTTACACCTATCATCATATATAACACTTGGCACGCCACATCCTTTCATATTATAAAATAATAACTTAAAAAGATGAGTATATTCACATATATTCACGTAAAATCTCTTTATTTGAAAAAGATAGTCTATTAATAAGCTTATTCAATAAATATCTTGATTCTGACTTAGTAGATAAAGTAGATAAATTTAAAATTTATAAGTTTTTATTTAAAAATAATAAATCTGAGTGTTTCAGTATATCTATGCGTATAAAAGTTATCATTTTATCAAGTTGAGAATTCTTTTGGGAATGCAAAGTTAAAATGAAACTTCAGGTAGTTGTTCTCTAAGGCTTTACTTAAAAGCTTAACAATTTAAAGCGCGAAAGAAAAGTTTATTTTAGTTTTCCAATTAAAGGACTAAAATGGGAGAAATAAAACTGACATACTTTCTAAAAGAAAGTCATTTATTTGTATTTACGATCCAACTCTTGTAGTTATTAATTTTATTTTCTCATTAAAAGAAAAGCAAGTAAGAAGAACTAAATATTTAGCAGAGACAACACTTAAGAAAAGAAAATTCCCAAGTCATCAAATTTGGAAGGTCTAAAATCGAGTATGATAATTGGATAATATTATTATTTATTTGATATACGTACAATTAATCTCATCAGTCTTATCACAATGAATTTTCATGTAACACATTTTTTTTTTTTTTTTAATTAATTGAATGTTGTCGTTGAGTGGGAAATCAGAAACGTCTTGCTTGACACTTGAATTTCACAATAGAACAGTATTTTTTTTAAATCTTTCTCTCTCTTTCTCTACTTGTCAAATAAATTCTGCTTAATTAAAAAATTCCCCTTATATATAGAGTCAATATTTGTACACAATCGAAATTCAATTAATTTTTAAATAAAAATAAAAAATAAGGAAAGAAAAATAAATATGTTTTTTTTTTCAGAGAATGGAGAATAATTTATTTTAGAAATATTGTGAATAAATACATCAATAATTTACAATGAAGGAAGATAACGAAATAATATACATTATCAGTCTTGAAGAAATGTTCTCTTGAGCATTCAATTTTAGTGGAAAAAAATAAATATTGTTCTTAATTGATCACATTTTTACCAAGCATAGCTGGCTCCAAGACCAGTGACAGACACATGAGACACTGAGGCAAGAGGAGCAGCAGCTACAGCGGGGGCAGCTGCTACAGCCAAAGGAGCATGAGCCAAACCAATGTTGGATCGGAGAGCAAGTCCGGAGCCGAGGGACAATCCGGATCCATAGGCCAAACCTGAGCCATAGGCCAAACCTGAACCATAGGCCAAACCTGAACCATAGGCCAATCCAGAGCCATAGGCCAATCCAGAGCCATAGCCTAATCCAGATCCATAAGCAAGAGCTGGAGAACCCAACAAGCCAGTGGAAGCAATGGCTGGGGCAGCGAGAGCTGGACCAGCTACAGCAAGAGGAGCTCGGAGAGCTGGAGCAGCAAGAGCAAGAGGAGCAGCTCGGAGAGCTGGGGCAGCAATAGGATGGGCAGCCAGAGCTGGAGCGGCGATGGCGGGAGCAGCTAAGGCAACAGGTGCAGCACGGAGAGCAGGAGCAGCCAACACTGGAGATCGGATGGTGTTTGCGATCGAGATGGCAGGAGCAGAGACAGCCAAAGGCGCAGCTCGGAGAGCGGGAGCAGCCACTGCAAGAGGAGCACGAGCAGCCAAGGCAAGAGGGGCAGCACTCAGAGCTGGAGCAGCAATAGCAGCAGAACGAAGAAGAGGAGAGGCAGCCAAACCTAAGCCTCCATATCCATAGGCAGCACCATAGGTGAGAGCGGGAGCAGCTCCGATGGCAATAGCATCATTGCTTATTCTAGTGTCAGTTTTACGGACGCTAGAAAAGGGTGTGTCAACAGCTTTGGAGTATTGAGAGATGACATTGTTTCCTCCCAGGCCTTTGATGGTACTTTCATGGGTGGTTCCAATAGATCCGTAACCGATGGGGGTGGTGAGAGTGCTGTAGGCAGCTGGGCCTCCGGCTTGAGCAGCAGCCAAAAGAGCAGCGATCACCAATAACTGCATAACGATAACAACGACAGACCATCAGTAAAAAAAAAAATTAAGAAAATGAAAGAGAAAAATTTTTAAGATAATTTGGTTCTTCACTCTTTTTAAATAAATTTTTTTATTAATTATTATTCAATTGAGGTAGAAAAGAATTGTCAGGGTAAAGTTTTTTTTTATTTTTTTGCAATTTCAAACCAGATAATATTTTATTTTTTTATTATAGAAATTTAAAATAGGCAATATATTATTCTTATTCTAGAAAAGATAAAGTTGATAATTCAATTCTATAAATGATTCCCTATCAAGGAAAAGAAAACAGAACGGTAAATTAGTAATTCCCTTGTAAAACTACTAGAAATAATATACGTCTGAAATTAATAGTTGCTAAGCGTGAAAGACATTTTTTCTATTCAAAAATAAAAATTTTGGTTTGTTATTAAAAAAAAAAATGTTTTTTTTTTGAAAATATAAAAAAGGCGCTCCAAGTTTGCTCGCAACGAAATGTACTAGTTATGTCATTGTTGATTATTTATATTCAAAAATGATGTAATATTTTTATAAAATTCTCTCCGATATTCTGAATACCAATACAAAATAAATAGGGCTACTACATAAATGTAAATGATTGTAAAAATAATTTTCAAAATATTTCTCTTAAATTTAGAAAATGGAATTTGAAAATAAGGATAAATAATTTGTAATCGAGATTGAACCCGTACTCTACCTTAAAGGCCATGGTTGGACTTGTTTGCAAGAAGTCGAGCGGAGAAGTCTGTTTCACAAGGTGTCCCTGGCTGTGTTTTATACCTCAGGACCCTGAGACACGAGACACCCACCCTGCTGGGCGGGATCTAAACTTGCTGCCAAACTCGTCTCCCCAGCCTCTCGTAATCTAGGTTATACCCAAGACATTATGGACAAATCGAATCAAGAGCAAATCATCTAAAAAGGCGACGAAAATATCTCAAGTTACAAAGTGACAGAGGAAATAAGCCTGAGTAAGGGTCAATAGCAGTTTGCAAAGTTAACCGGAGCACTTCAAAATAATAAATGAAGAGGATGATGACAAATAAAGCTACTTAGAAAATGAAACTAACTTGGTTTAATAAATCCAGTTCAAGATTCTAGAGAGATCTCACTTTTCAAAATTAAATATTGTATTATTTTCCACCTGAACTATCAAGAGCAAAATTGAATAATACAAATATTATAAGAGAAGATAATATAGAAAAATAAATTAATAAATTTATTTAAAATGAAAGGATTTGCTTAACAAATAAAATCCATTCAAGTAAAATATTCTTTTGTCAATCAACTGGCAGATAGTACCCCAAAGGGGTAAAATAATACGCTTTGGAGTTGAAATTTAAATCTAGATTTATTTATTTAATTCATCAAAAGAAACATAAAATTGAAATGAAAGAGAAAGAACAAACAAAAGAGAATTTACTTATACATAATAATTCCAATTATTAACCATCTTGTCATTTTGCACAAAAGAATTAGAATTCCGGTGCCAAAGGTCAGGGGTTGGCATCTTGTCACAGGCGAGAAATTTATCTCAAATGAATTGGATACCAATCAATTGAAAAGGACGGGGTCTAAATGGCCTCAGATGCCGAAACAAAAAAGAATTAAAAATACATCGATATACTTAATTAAATATTTGAAAGTCACACGGAATAGGCACTAAATTAAGTAGGCCTAACGAGAAGTGGATGTTCAATGATTTTATTAATACGTATTAAGAGAGGATGTCAGCTAATAGGAGAAATGAAAATCTCAATCTAAGAAGACGTTTCGGCATTAATTACTTAATGCCCTTCATCAGTTCTTATGAGAATATTATTTGGTGTATACTTTGAGATTGCCAATATTCTCATAAGAAGTAATGATGGAATTATGTAATTAAAGCCGAAACGTCTTCTTAGATTGAGATTTTCATTTGATAGAAGCTTTATGTTTGGCTGACATCCTCTCTTCCTATATATTAATCTTAACTACGCCTATATCAGTGGCGGTCCCAGGATTTTGTCAAGGGGGGGGCCCAAATTTTTATTTTTTTTTTTTTTATTCAATTAAGCTCTTTTTCGGCAGCGAAGGCCATTTCGACCTAATATATATTTATTTCACCTGGATTGGTAGCCAATGGCCCAAAATTTATGATGTAGGGAAGGTAGAGAATAGGGTGGCCGACTAATTTTTTTTTTTTCGATCTCGTATGACAATATTTTAGTTTATCGTGTTTAAGAGACCTCTCCAAAGATGAGCTCAAAAAAATTTTTTTAAGGGTCGATCAAAATTTTTAAAAATTTCTAAATTCGTCAAAAATCGATTTTTTTTTTCTTTTTTTAATTTTTTTCTCGTTATGGTCGAATTTTATAGTCGAAAAAAAATAAGTTTCTCAAATTTTCAACTTAAAATATTAATTTTTAAATGTCGCTCAAAATTTTTTTTTAGTTTGTCAGTGCATTTCTTTCGATGTTTTCAAGCGACCTTTAAATATTCATATTAAAGATTTAATAAATTCTTATTTTCTTTTAAATAGTAAGATATTTGAGAAAATATAATCAATCGTACCTTAATTTGCAAATTAGCAAGTTATTAAAAAATTATTTTTTCAGTATTCTGTTTTTTTGTTCATCTAGTGGTGAATTTTTGTCGATTATCTTACTAATCAAAAGAAAAAAATTTATTAAATCTTTAATATGAATATTTAAAGGTCGCTCGAAAACATCGAAAGCAATGCACTGGCGAATTAAAAAAAATTTTGAGCGACCTTTAAAAATTAATATTTTTTTAACTAGAGCCTGTTTGAAAAAGATGGAACTTTTTCAACCATTGCTCAAAAAGACTGTTCATTAGCCAGTCAATATATCGTTTAAGATAGTAAATTTGCGAGATATGTTTGTGCTTAAATATTTTAAGTAGAAAATTTGAGAAACGTATTTTTTCTCGTCTATAAAATGTTACCTGGCTGCATGTGACTACTGGTCATTATAGGTCTTCGGACCTTATGCACCCATTCCAAAAAAAAAATTAAAAAAAAAGAAAAAATCGATTTTTGACGAATTTGAAATTTTTAAAAATTTTGAGCGACTTTTAAATTTTTTTTTTTTTGAGCTCATCTTTGGTGAAGTCTTTTAAAACATGATAAAACCTATTTTCCTTTCATACGAGAATCGAAAAAAAAATTAGTCAGTTTTTTTGCGACACCCTAGTGAAAAGGCAGTGGCGCATATCAGAAGAGTAGTGGGTAATAGGGGTGGTATTTCTCCAATTCAATTATTTACTTCCAGATTCAAATTAACATTAATAAAGAACTGAATTCGTTTACAAATTTTATAATATGCTAGTCCGAAAACAAAAGGGTACAATTTTGAAGATTCGTGTCAGAATCTATTTCTCACTGATCATTGTCCGAAAAGATAATTTAAGAAAAATGTAGAACAGACATGGGCAACAATTGTATTAACAAAAGTTGTATTTATGTGAGTTTCCGACCCGCGGGCCCCCCTCATCGCGGGGTTTGGGAGATGCCACTGCCCCTATCCAGTGTAGAGAAATATTTGAGCTAAAAAAAAGTATATATATCGTTGGCTTACAAGAAAACATGTCAAAGTCAAAAATTGATCATTTGTAAAAAAATTACCAAATATACTGAAATATCATGAACAATATTCATAACTAGGGTTAGATTATCATGAATTATTGAGGCCAGATCCGGACAGACGATTTCAGGAGATCTAGGGGCTATGGAAAATTTTTTAAAAATTAGGCATTGAAATTTGCGTTTTTAGCTATCCTGAGAAGTGAAAAATTTATAATTTTTTTGTTTAGTTTTAAAATATTAAATAAAACTTTTGAATTTTTGTCTGTCCAATGGGAAGGGGGGCCCGGGCCCCTCTCGGCCCCCCCCTGGGACCGCTAGTGGCCTATATCATAGAAATTTTTGAAAGGTGGGGCTTAAAACATTTAAGTCGGGACAGGAGCGAAGCTGTTACGCATGTTTTTGCCGATAAGATGACGTTGTGTGTCTTAAAAAGTAAGCAAAAAAAAAAAAAAAAACTACCTATTACGAAAATTTGCCAAAAGATGTCAGAATGGTAGGTAATCATTTAATTTGGTTGATTTTCATTGCTCTTTTAACAATGAATACTTTATAAATGTTATTATATATTATGTACCATTTATAAAAGCATAAAAATATATAAATATAGGCCAGATATAGGCTATTAGGGTACCGGCTGTTAGCATAGCCTGCCATCTTTTGCAAGAGTGCTGAACTATTTGACAGTTAATTTTTAAATAAATCATCTAAGCTTACTTTAAAATTTTCTTAATTAATATGTGATTAATCATAACAATAAATTCATTTTTAAATTAAAAAAAAAATTAAAATTATTGGGACATATTGTTTTCTGAATTTGCTTGATAACAAAAAAATTAATTTCCATAATTTTTTAATAAGTCATTAAAAAAATTATAACTCTCTGTCCCAATAATCCCTTATGGATTTGATTCATTAAAAAATAAAACGCATTGAAAAATTCCCTATAATAGTCTAGTTTTTATTATTCTTTAACACAATAATTACTAATTTAAATATCATTAAGATATAGACTGAATTTTTTTAAATATCTTTTATTTAATGTGATTAATCTAAAAAAATTTTTTTTTTTTTTCGAAAATCATAAAAAGGGCTTCTATAAGTAGTAGATATTTTAAATAGCTTTATTAAAAAAAAAAAAAAAAATTTGAGGTCGATAGCTTCAAAATTGTGGCCGCTGGAACCTCTCAAAATCAGCACAAGAGACGCGCACCTTAAATCACTCTAACGAAATGAGATAATATAAGAAGTAAAATAAAATAAATAAATTTTGAAAATTAGATATTGAATTTTTAATTTACATAAATTATTATTTGTCTTTTGAACAATTTTGAGGCTATCTTTGGGATTCAAACAAATTCGGGAAAAATGATAGGCCTAATAAGTTAATACATATTAAAGAGCAACTAAATAATAATTGAATTAAGGATTTAATTAAAATTTATATATTCCCTCACCATCATATATACGTAAGAGAAAGTAAAAATACTTTATATAAAAATGCCTATATTTTTATACTTATAATTTAACTTTCCAATTTGTTGTGTTTTTATAACAATAAAATAGAAGTTTATTGAAAATTTTATTTAATAGATAAGTAGACCTATAGGTCTATACGAATATAGTCACCGGCAGCCCCAGGATTTTGTTAAGGGGGGTGGGGGGAGTGCAAGAAAGGGAAGAAGTAAGAAGTGGGCTGATGGGGTAATATAATGATTTAGTTCCGGACTTAAATTAACTTTAACAAAGAACTTTTGTATAATTAATATTTTTTTTAGGGATGGGGGACCAGGCCCCTCATGGAAAAATAAAATTCTTGAACACTTTATATATAAATAAAAATTTCCTTCTAATAAACAATGTCAAGTGTTTTTATTTGATTCATTGACTCACTTTATTATATAATTTTTCGTCTTAAGACTTGAAGGATTAAACTTGACAGGAAAAAATTTATTTTAAAGTATTTTTAACATGAAAGATGACGAGGGAGGTGGTAGGAGAAATTACTCAATTAAATTCTCACGTTTCACGCCCTTTGGGGAGAGGAAGAGTAAATGAAAAAGTGTGAAAAGCTTTTTTAATTAAAGATTTCCCGAGCGATGTAAAAAAAAAAGAGTAATGTATCTTTATCTATTTAGTGATTATAAAGAGTATAAAAAATTTAATTTAATTTGAAAAATATTCCTTGTATAACTTATTTTAAAAAGCTTTAAGGATGTTTTTTTTTTTTTTTCTCTTTTAGTTATTTTCTATCTATATATGTCTGATTCTCAAAAAAAAATCGAAATCAATGTCCTTAATGATTTCTACAGAGCAGGATTGTCAATTATGAATTTTTTTTTTGTAAAAACTACTGTACTAGATGTACCAAATTATGAAACAAATTTGTTTCTTATATGATAAACAGAAAGGATATATCCAAGAATGTACCCTAAAAATCATTCCCTCACAATGTCCCAACTGTTAAATTCAAAGAGAATCAAAAAACAAAAAATTCCTCACTAATTGTTTGTTATCTTATTTTTTACTTATATATGATAGTATTGGCTGTATCTACATGAGTTAATAATTTAAAAAAGGCGAATGGAAAAATTATTAAATATACTTCAAAATTTGTCCTTAAAAAGCCCATCATTCCCTCACTGTTTTAAAACAGTGTGTTAGGAGCGAAATTTGAAGTTCTACCAAATGGTTAAATGGTTAAAGAAAGGCTGTATTGTTGAAACTACTTTGAACCTAAGTTTTTTAAATATTACATTTTTTAACGTCATTCCCTCCAACTTGTATTTAAAAAGTTAAGCGCTTATTTATTAAATAATTGTAACATTTTTGTATAGGTTTCCGGTAGTAATATGGTACAGTTCACGAGCATAGAAAAGTAAATTGTGGTTTCTGAGTTTGTGTCAATTTTGTTTAGTTTCGCCATTCCCTCACCATCATTCCCTCATAAAATTTTTTGATGTTTCAGCAAGTTAAATGTAAAAAATGATAAGAACAAGTAAATTAACCGCTGCGGGAGAAAAACTATGTAAGAGTGCGAAAACCACTTTTTTGGATTAAGGGAACCTCAAAACGTGTAAGATTCCCATCACACAATCTCGACATTTTCGAATTTTTGACATGAATCCAATACTTTGGGCTCTCTATATATATATTACATATATACATAGGTAAGAGAAAGTAAAAAATTGATAATAAGTTTAAAATAAAATCGATCAACTCAGTAGAGCTATTTTCGATTTTTTTTTCGAGAATCAGCCATATATATTAATAATATAAAAATGAAATGGGAAAAAAAGTATGTTAATAAATCAATTATTTTTTAGAAGCTCTTTACAATGTATATTCTCATTTTGATGATAATACAGTAATCGCTATTAATTTAATGGAGAGATGACACCTTTTTTCTATTTACTTGTTAGATTTAAGACTATTAATAAATTAGATTTAGAGATTAATATTATAGCATCTTGTTTTCTACCTCTTCAAATAAAAAAATAAGATAAAAAATTCGATAATTAAGGATTTTATAAAAAAATGTCTAAATAGCGAAGAATACATCATCTCTGATTAATGCTTCTTTTTTTTTTTTAAATTATAGAATTAAAAAAAAAAAAAACTCATTTATCAAGTACGAGTAAATGAAGAAGGAACTAAAGATTTTTTCTTTTGTTTCTTTTGAAAGGAGAGAGAAGGAAAAAGAATAAAAATAAAATAAGGATATAATAGTAATAGCAAAAGGAAAAAGAATGAACAATTGATGATGGAGAACGAGTTTGGATCTCTTGTTAAGAGAATGGAGTTTATATTGATACTAGTAAAAAAAAAATATTTTTTTACTAGTTCCTAGGTTCGAACTCAAAAAAATCTAGTGTGACTGTTGCACAGCACACAACTTTCTCTTACCTTCGGTAATCGAAAGTTGTGTTCTGTGCTTGTCACACCAGATTTTTTGTGACGACATATATTTAGTTCCTGACAGTAGGGTACATTAGAGTTCAGATGCTTCGCCCCCCCTGGACCCCCCTCGCCTTTTCTTCTTCATTATGAAAAAATTTTTTTTTTTTTTTTTTTAAACATTCACACTTTTTCTCATTCACACTCACACTCACTCACACACACTTCACACAGTCTTTTCGGCAACTTAGGCCATTTAAGACTTTGACGATAACCGTTGTATTATATATTATCTATTTGGGGTTCAGGCATTTCTATTTAAGCCATCTGGTATCCAAATGGCTTAAATAAAATCATCGGACTGCCTGGGTCCGAACCCGCGACGTTTGGTATAGGAGGTAGGCACGCTACCTACTACGCCACACCCGGGGGCAAAAAAAAAAATTATTATTATTCCATACCAATTCAGTGCCTGCTTGAGGATTTGTTTACATTCATGGAATACACAAATGAAAAGAATACATAAATATTTCTCTATACATTTCCTATGGGAGAAATCGTAACTTTAAGAATTAATAACTCAAAAGGTTATAGGAATTTCGGGAAGAAAATAATTTTCCCGTAATCCAGAGAAGGTCCTCTTTATGCATATAAAATTTCATTTCAAAATTTCAACGGGAAGTGGCCTAAATAGAGCGTGACAGACAGACAGACGGACATTAGTGAATTATATATATATAGATGATAAAATATTTATATTTTGTTACCATAGCAACCATTTCTCTATCTTTCCTAAAAAATAAAAGAGTAAAGTTGTCTTCAGAAAATTTCAATGGCAAAATGAGAATATAGATTTTAAAGAGCATCTAAAATATATAATTAATTTTTAAGTTGGAGCGAATTTTAAGAAAATCGGAAAAAACTGAAAAATTACATCAGTAAAGTACTAGTACTTTTTGACCGATTTTGTTCTAACGCTTTGTGTTACGTGCCAGGGGGTACCTAGCTTAAATATAAAACTTCAACCTCCTAGCTCTTTTCGTTCTTGAGATATTTTGTTCACAGACAGACAGACACACACAAACAAAAAATGAGTTCGCCCCCCCCCCCCGAAAAAAATTTCTATAACAGCCCCTGATATAAATCCCCAATAATTAAATATCAACTTTAATTCCAAAATCCCAAGTGACTTTTCAAGGAAGACAGGCTAATTTTTTGTCAAGAAAAAATAAAATTTCTGACCTGTTGTTTTTTTTTTTTTTTTTTTTTTTGAATAATGAAATGACTTAATTTTTCTTGATCCATGAATTATTTATTAGTAAAAAAAAAAAAATATTTTATTGGTCAAGGCCATTTATTTTTGATCAGGTTCGCTGGCCTCGATGTGAAAGTGTTTTTCTTTTCTCCTATTTGATATTATAAATTTATTTATTAACCATGTAGGAATTTGTATCTGAATGTTGGAGGCGGTGACCTCTCTCTCACAAGAAAAGGGGATTCAAATAGGAATGACATTCGAGCCTCCTTTTCTGCAAAATCTTGTTTCTGAATGAGAATTAATTTCTATATTACAAAGAAATTAATCAGCTTCCTTG
>JAKCPI010028662.1:0-14971 GCA_023213315.1 Euborellia annulipes | reverse complement strand
TTGCAAATAGAATATTTAAATTTTTTACTAGTTTTTAATTTAAGCTGACCAAATGGTGATTAGGCCGAGGCAATTTAATAAAAAGAAAAAAAAACTCCATTTGCATATGAAATAATAATTTTAAAATTATTTTCTTCAACTCACATGTAAGTATTCATCATTTTCAGATGACCCTCGTCGACTTGGCCGCTGATTGACATACGGAGGATCCTGGAACAAAGGAAAATTATTTAATTAGTATTATAATTAAAAGACTTGGAATTTTTTTTCATATTCCTTTCCTTTAAATTATTTTAAGAAATAAATAAAATTCAAACTTTAGAAAATAAAGAGATATAATCTCAATTTGCAAATCAAGTGATTCGTGAATATTTAAAAATAATTTGATGATTATGAATATTCAGTTCTTGATTTTAATAAGAGCAGATGTAAATATTAATATTTAAATTAGGGAAAAATAAAATGCATAAGTTTAAAAAAAAGAATTTTTCTGGTCAAATGGGTATTCTAATTTTGAAAAGAAAATATAGTCGAAGGCAAGGTATAAGAAAACAGTAAAAATTTTTTTAATATTTTTCACTAATTAAATTAATTGAATAAAAATTTACCCGAAAAAAAATTCATTAAAAGGTTTATTATTTTTTTTGACGTGACAACGTCAACAAATCATGTGTCTATAGTGGCTTGTTAGGGAGGCATGCACGGAAAAGTTTAGTGGCCTCTGTCTGAAGAGGTGAATATCGGGTTAGAAAGAATGATTTTTCAGCTAAAGATTTCACCATTTATTTTTTTCCCATCATTTCATTTTACCGCGCTGCGGTAAATTCTAATTTGAAAGTTTAAACCCCTGTAGATTCCGAACGGCTAATGAGATCAGACTAAATGTGACGTCAATTTGTGCAGAAAGAAAACCGCTAATGGAATAAATAAAAAAATCCCGAGTAATTAACTTCAAAATTAATTTTTCTCTCGAAAAACCTCATTTTTTAGGGGAAAAAATATCGAAAAATTGCCCTTTTTGTGCAACGCATAGCTACTTGACCATAAAAGCTACATTAAATCAAAATATATTTTTAGAAAGATTAGTTCAATGCGCCCGGACCTTTTTTATTTTTTCGATATGACGTCATTTTACCGCATGAGAACACTCGGCGGGAAATCGTTTTTTTTTTTAAATTAGAACATCTAATGACAAATTAAATGAGAAACTTTTGTCTTATTAAAAAGAAATAAATTTTAGCCAAATTACAATTTCTAATTATAAAATTAGCTCGTGTTGTAATTTAATCATGAAAATTTTTTTAAAATAAAGTTGGACGATCCAGCTAAAAATAATCCCAATTATAATTATAGAATATATAATACGTATATCCTAACTCTCCTCAAGTGGTGTTGCTGAAGTTGGTTTATTAAAGAGAAGGAAACGCTATATTTTCAGCAATTGTTTTTAATTCGTTAGTAAGGCAATATTTCCAGATATTTCGGATATCCTAACTTCGTCAACAGGGGCGGAGTGATTAATGCAATATTGTCGGGGGGTGGTTTTTTTTTATTTAAGGGCTTTGTCGGCATCTATGGCCATTTAGACCCCTTTCCTATTTATTTAAATTGATTGGTAACAAATTCAATTGAAATTAAAGAGCGGAAATCATAATTTCTTTAGATTACTAGTTTTTATAACATTTTGAATTTCTTCTCGGGGGAAGGGGGGGGGGGGGACCGCCCTCCTTTAATCCGCCCCTGGTCGTCAATTATAGATATATTTATTTAATAAAAGACAAAGTAAACAAGAGTTGGAAAATATCGCAAAGATAATATTTGTAAAAATGCATTGAAATAAAAAAGAAGTGAAGGAATTTTTTTTGATTTTTGTGTATTTAAGTAAACCATATGGATTAGCAAAAAAAAAAAAAAAAAGAAAAAGATGATTAATTGATTTGGAATATTTTTTATTAAAGATGTTGATAATAGAATTTTTTTAATTAATTATTAAATTAACTCCTTGCAAATATTTGAGTAGAATGCATAGAAAAAATATTTTAATTTTAATAACACCCAACAGAACGAGAAATTATTTATAAAAGAAAAATAGTAATAATGGGGAAATGTAATACCCCTAACTACCCTCTGATTTCATTATTAAAAAAAAAAAAGAATAAATCGCTAAGTCAAAAATTATAAAATAAAATTTTAACCCTTTTATGAATGTATGGAAATGAAATATGCAAATAATAATTGTAGAGAGATGGGATAGGTGTGTGTAACAATTCATTCTCACGCAATAGAATAGAAATCAAGTAGTCTACTTTATAGATAGATAGAGAGGAGAGGAAGGAGCTCAACCAACTGATTCCGGCATAAACTTTAATACAACTTGTTTTGGTTACTTTCTTCTATCAGAACAAAATATTTAAAAATTATCTTTTTTTTTTAAATACTTCTCATCTCAATAATGTATTTATTTATTAGGGAAAATTGGAAATTTACGTTATTTTTAAAAGATATTACTTTATTCACAAATCCTTAAAAAGCGTCCCTTATTAATCAATGACAAAGGGGAAGGAATATTTTTTATATTATCTAATATACAAGGGTTAATTAGAAATATTATTCCATGTTAGAAGATAAAAGAGAAGTTAAAGGAAGAATTTTTTTTTTTTAATTTTATAGTTAAATTTTTTCATAATCCAGAAAAGATGCTCAAACGACAAGGTCGGTGATGAAGGGAGAAGTCGACCTCTAGCGATAGTCACCCATGTAAAAATAAAATTATTATTAATTTTAATTAATATTAATGATATTAAAGATGTACACCCCTTTACCCCCTCTCGTTTCAAGTCTTAAGACAAAGGATAATTTTATAAATATGTTTTAAGAAAGAAAATATAAAAATAAACCCTTTAATTTAACCCTTTATGCAAGTGAAATAAGCAAATTATAAAGGAATAAAAGGAATAATAAATTATAAATACCTTTTAATTGTGGAGAGAGGAGGTGTGTGTGACGTTTTATTCTCCCTAATAGAATCGCAATAGAGGAGAGGCACTTTGCAGAGAGGTGAGTTCAATCGACTGGCCTCCTGGCCCCCTGCTCCCTTGACGCAGATGCATTTACTTTTCCTAAGGTCTCTCTTCTGAAACAAAAATATTTATTTTTTTAATCATCTTTTATTTTTATTATTTGAAATTCCTATCGGGATCCCTGTTTATTTACCCGAGGTGCTTACGTGTACGGAGACACACACCTCAAACCCAACCGGCCTCTGGCGTAGCCATCTACCGGCACCCCGTGAAGTTACATCATTTCCTGTCTCTAACTCCTCCTCCTGCTCTCGTCTCTAGCTAGTGAACTAATCTTTATTTCTGGTTCCAACCGGCTCCTTATATCCAACCTCTTCTATGCTATGGAGGATGTCCTGGTTTGAGGAGGGACTCACTCAGCACCGGCGTGTAGCCTACTCCTTTCGAAGAATGCATCACTGAGAGGGAACCTTCTTTACGTCCCTTCCACAGGACGGGATGTCACAGCAACTCCCTCTCCTCGTAGAGTTGCCTGAGGGCTATTGTGGTAAGATCCTCCTATATTCCAATCCAGGCCTGCTTGAGGATTTGTTTACATTAAATAAATATTTTTATTTAATGAAAAATCCCCACGCCAAGGATTTGAACAGGGATCTTCTTTGCAAAGCGACACCCTCTCACTACACCAGCGAGCCCTCTTTTTTAATCATCATATTTTAAGTATTCAATAAAGATTATTTTATTAAATGATTGTTTTATTTTCCCGTAATCCTTTCCTTTCTTATGTTTAAATATAAAAGGGAATAATTGCAATTTTAATTAGAATTTTTACCCCAATTCATTCAGATAAAGGATTATTAGAAAATAATTTTTTTTAATTAAGTACCGTACTAGAACTGTTTCTTGAAAGGTATAATAATTCTTTTTTCTCCAATTTTTTTAAGGGTTTGTTTCTTTTTGATAATTTGTAAAATTAATTGAATATTTTTTTTTTTTATTTTAACAAATCTTTCTTTTTAAAAAAAATTTAGTGATTTTTATGGAAAATTTTATAGAAAAGAATAGAATATATTCAAGTAATTTGTCCCCTCCATCCCTCTCGATATATTTGATTATTAATCGATAAGGAATGAAGAATGGAGATGTTTTTTTTTAGAAAAATTAAGATATTTTGAAATTGTCTGTTCCCTAATGATAAATAATTTTATATAATTTATTTGATTCAATGGCTATTTTAAACCACCACCTCCAGAAAAAACCATCCCCTATTACTACATTACATTACCGATCGAAGAGAAAAAAACTTTTTTATTAGGTAATAAGTAATTATTACTTTCAGATTACAAACAAATTAAGTACGCTAAAAAGTTAGTTAAAAAAAAATTAGCGTAAAAACAAATTAATAAAAAAAATACTTTCTCTCTCTATATTTCACATATAGGGTAAGAGAAAGAAAAAATCATCTGAATTGTTTAAACTTATAATTAGAGGGGGCGAGAGGAGAAACTGTTTAAGAAAAGAATGCATTCTGATAGTGAAGAAAAAATTCCACCTCTAAAAATCACACTTATTATTCTACTATATCACTGACAAGGGGTAAAAGTTAAGAATTTCTATTTTCAATTATTTAATAAGGGGCGAGTTACACCCTTTCTCACCCTGGGGTACAAGACGCCCGTTGTATTTAAAAATTGGATAATTTTATAAGTATATTTTAAGAGAGAAAAAAAAAACATTGAAAAAAGAAATTTAATTAATGCAAATGAGATATGGAAAGATTCATTACCGTAATAAAGAGATGAACAGTCGGGGGTTAACGAGTTTGGTGGATGAACGTCTTATTTGCACACACTATATAAAATAAACTAACACGAGAAACCATGAGAAAGGACCCCAAACGACTGACTGAATGACTCATGTCTCGGCTCAAATGCACCTAAAGACAGGCAACCAGCAAGGAGGCAGGCATCGATCGATAGAGAAATAGCATTGCTCAGAGGAGCGCCCAAGAAAAAAAAGAATTATCAAATAGATTCTCTATTTATAAAAATTCCATTCACTTGCAAACTAACGGGGTTTTATTCCATTTGGAATTAATTCGAAATTAAATACTTTTTAAAAGACTCTCTTTATTTACCCAACCTTAAAAAACTCACCCCTAATTAAATAAAATACTTTCAAGGGTTATTTTTTGTATTTATTTATTTATTAGGGATAAATTCGAAGTGAAATAATTTTTGTAAGATTTAATTTATTTACTCACCCCTATTATCAATAAATAAAAATTTTTTAAGCGTGATTTTTTAAATTTTTTGTATAATTTCTATGGCCAAATTATGTTTAACAATATTTGTTGATTATTTTTTTTTTTTTAACGAAAATGACCCCGGGCTTGGAGTAGTTGGTAGCGTGCCTACCTCCTATACCAAACGTCGCGGGTTTAATATAGATTTTTTATAGAAAAGAATAGATGAATATATAGGCCTATATGAAAATAATTTGACCCCTACATTCCCCGCCGCATAATCAATAATTAATTGACAAGGGATGAAGAATTGAGAGGTTTGTTGGATTAATTAAGAAATTTTTATATTTTTTTCTCAATAGAATTCTTCAAATTAATTGATAATTCTATTTGGGATTTCACATAATTGATTTGATTCAAAGGCTAATTTAATTTCACCCACCTCCGCCAGAACCACCCTTATTTCTACATTAAATAACCAACCAAAGAGAAAAAAATCTTTTTTTTTTTGATTAGACAAAAAGGAATTATTATATCTTACCCATTAGAAACAAATCAAGTGGGTAGTTAAAAAAAATTATTTTAGTATAATTTTGAAAAATATTTAAATTGAATATTAAAAAATTATAACATGTAGTCACGAATTATAATAAATAAATATGAACGATTGTTCTCAGCGCTAGGGGGTAATTAAACATTTACGAATAGAAAGAATTTAATCATTGCCATCCCATTCATTTCTATAGACCTAATATAGAAAGCAGAAAATCTTTTACTTTCTCTTACCCTATATATGAAATATATAGAGAGAAAGTATTGGATTCATGTCAAAACTTCGATGTTGAGTTTTTGATGGATATATCTCAGGAACTAAAAGAGCTACGAGGTTGAAATTTTATATTTAAGTTAGGCACCCTCCCAAGGGGTGAAAATAAGCTTTTGAACAAAATCGGCCAAAAAGTATTAGTACTTTACTGAAGTACTTTTTCAGTTTTTTTCAATTTTCTCAAAATTCGCACCAATGATTTTGTTTAAAATTCATAAATCACTTATTTTTAACATGCCCTTTATTTGAAATATTATTCTATGTTGGAATATTCCCATATAGAATTAGAATTTGTAAGAAAAAATTTTTGAATTTTATATTTTTAATGAAGAAAATTCGAATCTCTCTCAAAAAGGAATCTGTTGGTAGCGTAATGACGGGGGGGGGGGGGGGGAGACTTCTATAGAAATGATAATCAAATATCATAAAATGAAGGCCTTTGGTCTAAGGGCCGATAAGAAATTTTAAAAGACAGAGAATGACCTTTCCCAGGAAATGATGAGATAAATTGATAAAATCTGGTGTGATTGATTGCACACACAGCGCAAACTTTCTCTTACCTTCGGTAATCGAAAGTTGTCTTGTGTGCTTGTCGCACCAGATTTTTTAGAGTCGACATATATTTAGTTTAGTTTAGTTGTGTATGTGTGTGAATGTGAATGGCAAAAAGATGAGTGTTTTTTATATTAAAAAAAAAAAGATGTAAAATTTTTTTTTTTTTTTTTAAACACTCACACTTTTTTCTCATTCACACAGTCTTTTCGGCAACTTAGGCCATTTAAGACTTTAAACGATACTCGTATGTTTAATATATCTATTGGGGGTCCAGGCATTCTTATTTAAGCCATTTGGTATCCAATTGGCTTCAGGGGCGGCGCGTCCACTAGGCAAACTAGGCGGCCGCCTAGGGCGGCAACCTGAAGAGGGCGGCAAAAATGCAAAAAGAAAAAAAAAAATTTTGGTTCCGCAAACGGCACCCGAAAAAGAACTTAGGTTCCGCGGGCGGCAAAAAAATTTGGTCCCGCGCGAGAGAAAATGTTCCGCGGGCGGAGCACGGAAAAATTTTTGGTTCCGCGGGCGGCAAAAATTTTGTGTCTCTAAAAAAAGGTAAAACATTTTTTAAGGAGGGGGGCGGCAAATAAAATTTTTAGTTTTTTTTTTTTTTTTGGGGGGGGGGGGAGGGCGCAAAAAAAATATCTTGCCTAGGGCGGCAGAATAGCTTGCGCCGGCCCTGATTGGCTTAAATAAAATCTAAATATTTTTCGAGATCTATATATTTGAATAAGATAATAGTATTCAAAATACCTCGATTCGGACTTAACTAGTCATAGATATATTTAACAAGACTGTGAGTGTTTTTTATTAACGAGGCCAAACATCCCATGGCCCTCGGGAATCGAACCCAGGATCTCCGCCTTTCCGGGGCATAGGCGTGCTATCCATTGCACCAGGCCACCGGACCCTCGACCTGCACCAATAAAACTCACTTCGACGCAGGTCGAGGGTCCGGTGGCCTGGTGCAATGGATAGCACGCCTATGCCCCGGAAAGCCAATAAAATCATCGGACTGCCTGGGGTTCGAACCCGCGACGTTTGGTATACGAGGTTAGCACGCTAACCTCTACGCCAAGCCCCGAGGGCCATGTAAAATTATAAACATATCAAAATATTTATATTTTGTTACCATGGTAACCATTTCTCCTATCCTTATGAATGAGAAAAAAGTGTGAATGTTTAAAAAAAAAAAAAAATACAAGAGTAAAGTGGTCCAGAAGATTTCAATGGCAAAATGAGAATATACATTTTAAAGAGCATCTAAAAAATAATTGATTTTTGAATTTTAAACAAAATCGTTGGAGCAAACTTTGAGAAAATCGAAAAAAATCTGAAAAACTACATTAGTAAAGTACTAGTACTTTTTGGCCGATTTTGTTTAACGCCCTAGGGGGTGTCTAACTTAAATAACAAATTTCAACCTCCTAGCTCAATTCCTTCATGCTTTAAATTGAACCCAGTCAGACAGACACACAGACAGACAGACCATGTTGCGAAAACCACTTTTTTGGATTCAAGGGACCTCAAAACGTGAATATCCACCGAAATAAGTAGGAGAAAGTGTAAATTTGTTGTCAGGACTTACATTGTGCAGAGAGAGACCCTCGGAGTGCGCTTAGATGGGATGCACGAGCGACAAGGTCGATGATTATATAACAAAGAGGTAGGTGTTGAGATTTCGCTTCTATTTGATGCTCCCTCACTCCCTCATTTGCATGTTGATTTGTTTTAGCCGACTTCGACTCGTTGCCAAGTAACACATGAAGAGATGCTGAAACAAAAGGAAATATTGTTAAATATCTATTTTTTTCTAAAATTTAAATATCTTATTCAAAGTTAAAATTTTATCATCTACATATGACAATTTAAATTAAATCCAATCCATTCAAATAATTTGCAATTAATTACGAGAGAAAAAAGAATTTATGAACTTGGGCAATCTATTTGTTAGTTTTATATTGCTAGTAAGCAAGGGCGGATACAATGGGGGGGGGGTAAAGGGGGTAATTACCCCCCCCCCCCCGCCAGATTCGAAAAAAATACCTTTTTTTCGCGAAAAAATTTATTTTTAATGTAAAATTTTTAAAATTAATACTTAAAAATTTGATGTGTATTTATATTCTGGCAAACAAATACAGAATGCGCTTTTAAATTACCGAAATTAAAAAAAAATGTGTGCTGTGCGACGAGTCACACCAGATTACCCCCCTCCGAGAAACTCCTCTGGATCCGCCCTTGCTAGTAAGCCTATAATATGAAAGTGAAGAATGTTATTTTATGTGAGAGCGACCAAAAAATCTCTTAGGCTCTATTCACACGGGGAAACTCCAGTCGCCGATACTCGGCGACTGCGCGACTCAGTTGCCAAGAGACTGGACATGCAGGTCTCCAAGCTACTCAGTCGCCTGGTTTCCTCGATACTTTCCAAAAAAAATGCGCGAAAAAGAAACAAATCTGAAGCTAGTGGAGGAAATTGAAAAATTTTGATTGAGTGGGAAGAGAGGGTAAATGTTTTACATAAAAAAAAATTTTAGAATTTTAAAATTTTAATGTTTAGTAAAAATAAAGATAAAAAAAATTGAGAAATAACCCAAAATATTTATTTGTTTAAAATTATTTATTAATTGTAAACAAATAATCGAGTGTTTTATTTTATTTATTTATTTTTTTTTTATAGCAAAGTTTTTTTTTTTTTAATTTAAGGTCTTGGAGGCCATATTTATTCAAATTGAAAAAAGCAAGTTAACCAAATACAAACTATACAAAATTTTATTAACAATACCAGAGTAATTATTAAGAATAACTTTTTGTCCCTTCAAATGTTGATGTTTAAAATTTGGAGGGAACTGAGTATGTTGATAGGATACTCGCGATTTAAGTAGCTGCCGTGTGAATGTGACAGGCAACTACAGTCTCGAAGCTACCAGTCTCGAGTCTACTAGTCGACAAGTATCCGAGATTTGAGTATCCTCGTGTGAATAGAGCCTTAGTTTTTAATTAATTTTATAAATATAGAAATCATAGGGATTAGTAATCAGGGCCGGAACTAGGAGATTTTTTAGGGGGGCAAAATTTAATTTGCCGCCCCCTCCTTAAAATTTTCCCTGATCTCAAAAATTTTTACTTTCTCTTACCTATGTATATATGTAATATATATATAGAGAGAAAGTATTGGATTCATGTCAAAAATTCGATGTCGAGATTTTGATGGATCTTCACGTTTTGAGGTCCCCTGAATCCAAAAAAGTGGTTTTCGCGACATGGTCTGTCTGTGGGTGTGTGGGTGGGTGGGTGGGTGGGGGGGGGGGGGGGGGGGGGGGGGGGGGGGGGGGGGGGGGGTGTGGGGGTGTGGGTGGGTGGGTGGGTGGGTGTGTGTCAATTTTAAGGATGAAGGAATTGAGCTACGAGGTTGAAATTTTATATTTAAGTTAAACACCCCCGGGACCGGAAAAATAAGCTTTTAATCAAAATCGGCCAAAGAGTACTAGTACTTTACTGATGTATTTTTTCAGTTTTTTTCGATTTTCTCAAAATTTGCTCCAACGATTTTTTTTAAAATTCAAAAATCAATTATTTTTTAGATGCTCTTTCAAATGTATATTCTCATTTTGTGATTGAAATCTTCTGAAGACCACTTTACTCTTGTACTCCATAGAAAAGATAGGAGAAATGGTTGCCATGGTATCAAAATATAAATATTTTCCCATACTTATAAATTTTACATCTTGAATTCAATTGTACCCTACTGTCGGAAACTAAATACATGTCGACACAAAAAATCTGGTGTGACAAGCACAGTACACATCTTTCGATTACCGAAGGTAAGAGAAAGTTGTGTGCTGTGCGCCAGTCACACCAGATTTTTTTTTTTTTTTCGCGGAACCAAATTTTCCCGTCCGAAAAAATATTTTACCTTTTTTTTTAGAGACGCAAAATTTGCCGCCCCCTGATATCTGCCGCCCGGGGCACTGTGCACCCACTGCCCCCCCCCCTAGATCCGGCCCTGTTAGTAATTACAATCTATAATACGTATTAGTCCAATGCCATTTTTTCACTCCTTTAATTATTAAATAATTAATTGTTTCTTCTAAATTATTCAAATTTTTTTTTTTTATTATCATAACAAAACTCATTAACTTATATTATAAAAAAAAAAGTACAGGTTGAATTTTTTTTTTTTTTTTTTTTTTTTTTTTTTTTTTTTTTTTTTTTTCGTTTTTCTATGACAAATATTTTTTTCTCATATAAGTTATATTAAGCATATAAAAGAAAAATATTATATTTGAATTTTAATTAGAATTTAATTTAATCAAATTATTTCAAATTGAGATAAAAAAATAGCAATGGATAATAAATAACATTTCTATATTTGTGTATGAAAAAAAAGATTTGAAAGAATTTTTTGGTCTTTTTCTAGAGTAAATAGATAGAATAGAAATAGAATAAGTTAAGAAAAATCATATGGATTAGTAAATAACGCTGTGCTACAAGAAAAAAAGCCCCGAGAAAATTCCTTCAGATTCTTAAGTAAAATGACCTCCTGAATCCAAATATGATCTTCGTTTTCCCCCACCACGTACCGTTTTCGAAGGAGAGCCCCCTACTTATTTCCACCCCTTTTCGTCAATTATAGGGCCACGAAAAAAATTTGGAGGGATGAAAAGGAATATTTTAGCCTTAACATTTCTTCAGAAGGTGTGGGGGGATGTGGGGGAGGATTTTGTCCCTTAAAATGCAAAAAAAATCATTATAAAATGATCGATTTTTTCGCAATTTTTTTCCACTAATTTTCTACATATTCCTGCGGACAGACCCACCTCACCCTTCCTTAAACATCCCTCAACTAAAAAAAATAGATAGGATAAAGCGGGTGGGATGTGAGCGGTTCCGAAGCCCTTGCAAGAAGCATTTTTTTTCAATTATTGACAAGAAATAATTTCTACCCCTTTAGATAAAATATGGAAATATTGAAGGACATAGAAGAATCCGTATATTTAAGTTTAAATTTGTAAAGATCAGCCCCAAAAAATGAAAGTTAGCCGCATATTTGCCAATTTGACCAACTGACCTGTGAATCTTCCATCTTCTTGCAAGGGCTTCGGCATCGCCCACACCCCACCCGCTTTGTCCTATATATTTTTTTTTTAGTTGAGGGATGTTTAAGGAAGGGTGAGGTGGGTCTGTCTCCCTTGAATATGTAGAAAATTAGTGAAAAATTGCGAAAAAATCAGAAAAAATTGATCATTTTTACTTTCTCTTACCTATGTATATATGTAATATATACGTATATAGAGAAAGTATTGGATTCATGTCAAAAATTCGATGTCGAGATTTTGATGGATCTTCACGTTTTGAGGTCCCCTGAATCCAAAAAAGTGGTTTTATAAAATTTCAACCTCCTGGCTCTTTTCGTTCTTGAGATATTTTGTTCACAGACACACAGACACACACACATACAGACAGACAGACAGACAGACCATGTCGCGAAAACCACTTTTTTTGGATTCAGGGGACCTCAAAACGTGTATATCCATCAAAATCTCGACATCGAATTTTTGACATGAATCCAATACTTTCTCTCTATATATATATTACATATATACATAGGTAAGAGAAAGTAAAATGATCAATTTTTTTTTAATGATTTTTTTGCATTTTAAGGGACAAAATCCTCCCCTACATCCCCTCCTTGGGTCCAAATGTTAATGTTTTTTAACTTTTCACTTCTCTAGACCTTCTGAAGAAATGTTAAGGCTAAAATATTCCTTTTCATCCCTCCAAATTTTTTTCGTGGCCCTATAATTAACGAAAAGGGGTGGAAATAAGTAGGGGGCTCCCCCCCGAAATCGGTACGTGCTGCAGGAAAACGGAGGTCATATTTGGATTCAGGAGGTTATTTTACTTAAGAATCTGAAGGAATTTTCTCGGGGCCAGAAAAAAGTTTCATTTTGTAGCACAGTGTCATAAGCTGGAACAAATAAAACTCCTACCCCAGCCTGTTAAGATTAAATATCAAAATAATTATAATTTTATGTTGTTTTTTTACTAAACTATTTTAGAAATAATTGAAAAGATTTTATTTAATAAGAAAATTATTTTTGAATTAAAATCCAAACTCCAATGGAATTAATTTTTTTATTAAAAAAAAAAAAATCATTTCAATTATTTTGTTAATAAGATGTCTTTAACATTAAATACATTACTTTTCTCTAATCAAAGATCCAAAATTCTCTCACTCCCAATTAATTAGAATAGAATTTTAAATATTAATAATTGGTATAGAAATAATGAAGAAATCTTTTGATAAAATATATCTAACAAGAGCCAAGAAATAAAAAATTTGACATCCAATTTTGAATGTTTGAAGGCCAAATTTTATCATTAATTGACTCTTGGACGATATTTGCTATAATGACAAAAGGGCTACTAATTTAGTTTAGTAAATTACCAATAATTAATGAAAAAAATAAAGTGAATAATAAACTCACCAAATGGCAAAGTGCAGAAACACAAACTGAGATGATGTTGAGGTCATCTGGGTGGCGACGAGAAGCATCGTCGAAGGAGTTCTGAAAGTAAAAAGAAAAATAATTAAATTATCAAATAAAGAGGAAAATTTGTGTTAGCCAAGTAATTTAGATTTCAAACAAACAATCTGGTGTGACTGGTCGCACAGCACACAACTTTCTCTTACCTTCGGTAATCGAAAGTTGTGAACTGTGCTTGTCACACCAGATTTTTTGTGTTGAGATATATTTAGTTACCGACAGTAGGGTACATTTGAATTCAAGATGTAAAATTTAGAAGTTTGGGAAAATATTTATATTTTGTTACCATTGCAACCATAGGAGAAATTCCTATCTTTCCTATGAACAAGAGTAAAATGGTCTTCAGAATATTTCAATGGCAAAATGAGAATATACATTTTAAAGAGCATCTAAAAAATAATTGATTTTTGAATTTAAAAAAAAAATCGTTGGAGCGAATTTTGAGAAAATCGAAAAAAACTGAAAAAGTGCATCAGTAAAGTACTAGTACTCTTTGGTCGATTTTGTTCAAAAGCTTCGTGTCACGTCCCATGGGGGTGCCTAACTTAAATATAAAATTTCAACCTCCTAGGTCTTTTCGTTCTTGAGATATCTTGTTCACAGACACACAGACAGACAGACAGACACACACACACACACCCCCACCCACCCACCCCACACACAGACAGACCATGTCGCGAAAACCACTTTTTTGGATTCAGGGGACCTCAAAACGTGAAGATCCATCAAAATCTCGACATCGAATTTTTGACATGAATCCTACTTTCTCTCTATATATATATATTACATATATACCATCTAGAATGTTGAAGGAAGAGAGAATCAGAATTGGAGATTTTTATTCGATAGAGGCTCCTTTTTTGGCTGACATCCTCTCTTCCTTCAACATTCTAATTGCTGAACAGCCACTTCTATTATCAACATATATACCATCTATTGCAATAGTATTGAGACTAAAGCCCGGCAGTTAATCAGCCCAAATGGCACACGTTCACTAATATATTAAAAAGATAAATTTTTATGGTAATAAAGGCCGATCGCCCAATTGTCTGCTTTGAAAAAGATATTTCTTAGACAGACCAGCTGCCATTTGGACTGCCTAACTTCCGGGCTTTATTCTCAATACTATTGCAATAGATGGTACATAGGTAAGAGAAAGTAAAAAGAGAATAAATTTCATTGACACGAAAAAGATCTTATAATGAAATTTTAATTTCGACTAACTTCGACTCGTTGCCAAGTAACACATGGAGAGATCCTGAAACAAAAGGAAATATAATAGATTATATTAAATATCTATTTTTTTTCCTCAAATTTCAAATTGAGATAAAAAATAGCAATGGCTAATAAATAACATTTCTATATTTGTGTATGAAAAAAAATAAAAAAGATTAGAAAGAATTTTTTGGTCTTTTTCTAGAGCGAATAGATAGAATAGAAATAGAATAAGTTAGGAAATCATATGGATTAGTAAATAATAAGCTCAAACAAATAAAACTCCTACCCAATGGCGGTCCTAGCCTTACATTTTGGGGGGGGGGTCACTGTTTTTTTTTTTTTTTTATAGTATAAATAAATGGGCCTGGACCCCAATAAATATATATTAATCAAATATGAGTATCGTTTAAGTCTTAAATGGCCTAAGTTGCCGAAAAGATTGTGTGAATGGGAGAGTGAGTGGGAAAAAAGTGTGTGTTAAAAAAAAAAAAAGATTTTTTGGGGGGGGGGTCACGACCCCCTGACCCCCCTCTGGGACCGCCCTTGCTCCTACCCCAGA
>JAKCPI010028661.1:0-14167 GCA_023213315.1 Euborellia annulipes | reverse complement strand
TATATATATGATGCTGGATATTGTATTCCTTCTGAGTTCCAAAAACATGCTTTGAAGAGAAGTCCTTTGGTCCAAATCACATCTAAAATGAAAAATAAATAAGCTTAATTCATTTAATAAAGGTTTACTTTAAATAATGACAAAAAGATTTAAGATGAAGAAGATGACAGATACATTTTAAAGCATAGAAGGTAGGTAAAGATTCTCTCTGCATCTAACTTTAAAAATTATTTATATAAATACTTCTAAACATGTGATTTAATATTGATAGAAGAGGTCAGAATAAATTTCCTCCCTTTTCACTCTCAATTATTTGACATTCCTTAAAAGTTCAATCTAAATTGGAATAAGAATTTTAAAAAAATCTAGTAAATAATAATTTTAAAAACTAGGAATAATTGATAAATATTTTAAAACAAAACACATAATTATTTAAACTAATTAAAAATAAAGAAAAAAGAAATTATTTGTCAAAGTGAAGTAAATAGTGAATGAGTTAATAAAACGAATAATCTATTTGATTTATATAATTTGCATACCGAATTAATTTTAAAATAAATATTAAATGATTAAAAGAAATGAAATATTAAATAAATATGAAAATAAAATTTGACAGACAGACAACGACGAGTTTAGAATATTTTTACAGTTAGAATTATTAATTAATTAAAATTAATTATTAAAATAATAATCCTGAATCAATTAAATAAATATTTAAATGCATTACTGACCTTAAAAATAGAAATTAAGATGAAATATAAATAAGTTGATCTGATGACATGTGAGTAATATTTTAGCCTGTTGGTTTCGTTGGCAGTCATGGAAGAGATAAAGAGACGCGGCATTCGCTTGCCTTTCCAATGGAGTCAAAGTCAAAGCAATCGAGCTTCTCGATTTTACTACTTCTTTTGAAAAAAATTATTATAATTTATATTAAAATAATTAAATATAATTTATTCTATTCAAAAAATTAAATTAAATCAATATATAAAATATATTTGAAAACAATTTGTGAAATGTCAGATTCTCTCTCATAGGTGCCAAATTTGAAATTTTCTTTTAATTCCCTTAACTTCTATTCACAAATATTCAAATAATATAATTGATTTTTTTCTTTTACTCTTTTTTGAATGGTAAGGAACTAAATGTCGTTTTTTTTTCCTGGATGCGAAATCAAATTTTGCGGAGGGACGGGAAATTTGTTGTTCTGCTACTTATTTCTATTTTTTATAGTTAAATTCTATATCAATTTTCACTCATTACTTTCATTATGAATTTTTTTTTCCCTTTATTTTTTTATATAAAATTTTTTTCCCTATTTTGCCTAACCACCGAAAATTCTCTCATCTCAACTCATATCCAATTAAAACAATTTTGATTTTTAAATAATGTTGTCGTAACAATTAAGGCCCGCTATGTCCAAATGGTCATTGATAGCTCTTTCCAAATTATTTTTTATGGCAATCATTTCTAATATATCTCTTTGTTGTTTTTGATTGGTTTTTTCGTTGAAAACTACCCTTACGACATCCCAGTCGAATCCATTAAAAGACAGTGAGTGATTGGATAGGCCAGTCGATGTGTGTTTTTTTTTGTTACGGATGCCTTGTGCTCTGAAACACGTGTTTGAAGATGTCTTTTTGATGCTTGTCCGTTTCTTCCTCCTCTACAATTAATTTTGTATACGACATTGGTGCGTGATGCATTATCAATAGGGTCTTTATGAATGTACAGACTGCGAATTGAGTTGGTGGGTCTTAGTGCAATGGAAATGTCGTTTCCAGTTAGAATTTTTTTTGAGGCGATCACTTACATCTGGAATGTAGGGCAGGCCAAAATATTTTGAATTTTCATTTAGCGGGGTATCATTATTTACAGGGGTGTTTGTATTTTTTTTATGACTTTGTCAATGACCATTTTTACAATGTTATTTGGATAATTGTTTTGGGTTGCGATTTCATGAATAATATTTTTGTTTTTTTTCCAAAAGGGTTTGTCAGCGAATCTGAGATACCATATTTTGAAGGGTGTTTATTTTGTGGTGCAGGGAATTAATTGTAGAGGAAGAAGAAACGTTTCATTGCTCACCTGCAGCAAATGTTGGAAGAGAAAGGTACCAAACCCAAGTTTATTAGTTGCCAGCTCCATGTGCTGGATCTCCTTCTACCAGTTGTCTTGGGCGCTGAGCTCCATGGGTTGACTAAATCACCAAACATCCACTACCTCTTCAATTAGCAATTAAGGACCTTCAGCAACGTTAAAACGCCCTTGCACCAAAACCGTAACCTGGAACTATTCCTGTAAACAAGTAAATAATTTAAAATTTATATGAACATTGATATTAAAATAAAAAAATACTCACAAACTAATCAACTCCAAGCTACATGCGAAGTATTCAATGGGAATATTCTGGTAACTCGTAGTTCACCTGAGATGAGTTGAATAAGGAGTTTTTAAATAAAAGGGGGATTAAAATTTTTTAATCATTATCCTTTATTTCTTTTTAATGTATATAATAAACGTATAATATTATATATATATATATATATTTTTTTTTAAATTTGTTTCTCACTTATAATTGTTTGTTTGTATATATATAAAGTTTGTTGTGTGTCTTTCTCTCGTCTCTCTCTCTCTCTTTCTTTGTCACTCATTTTCTCTCTCTCTCTCTCTCTCTCTCTCTCCTTATATTTATATATATATATAGCAAAAAAAAATGCCATTTCTTTTTCAGATTTTTGGTAAATTAAGAGGGAGAGAGAGTATGAGAGCGTCTGATGGGTCTATAAAAGGATTTTTTAGGAAATCGGGGGATGAAACATGCAAGGCACCTCTAGGCTGGCGGCCCAAACAAACAGACAGACAGACACACACTCCAACAACACACACTTTGAAAAAATGCTTGGGGAAACACTCATGTTCTTTTAAGAAAAATTAAACAAATATTTGAAAAAAAAATTTTGTCTTTTTTTAGAATGTTAAGCAAAAAAAAAAAATTGTTTTTTTTTTTTTTTTAAATAAAATAATAAATGATTGATATGTATTAACATAAAATAATTTTTTTTTTGATGATTAAAAAATGTTATTTTGATTTTTTTTTTTTTAAACTTTTGTTGATTGTTTGTAGACGAGATCCTCGATTTGATTCATACAAAAATTCAAAAATTCCGCAGACATACAAAGTACATACTTATAACATACACCCGTATCACATTTTCTCAAACTGGCATTCATTTTTTTTTTTTTTTTTTTATTTATTTATTTTTTTTATTTTTTTTTTTGTTTAGAATTTTTCTTTTTTGGATTTCTACTTGCAAGCATAGGTAGAAGACCCACAAGACAATCTCTTGATCCAAATACAAAGCAATGAGAACAGAACCTTGCGACACTATAGCGTCACTATTATAATTATTTTAAGGACTAAAAAAGGACAAATGACTAAAAAAGGGCGAAAGGACACCCGCTAAATTGATAGACACCTGTTTGTCTAGCCGCACGCTGAATCCAATTCCAAATTTTTTATTTTTTTTTTTACTAAATTTTTTTTTTATATTTTTTTTTTTTTTTTTTTTAGAATTCAAAAGAATCTACAATGATCAATCAAATTGCGACATTGTTTCTTTTTTAAAAAGTGATTTGTTTTTTGTTTTTTTGTTTTTTTTTATTTTCAAATTTTTTTTTTTCTCTGTTAAAAATATTCAATTCATGTAAAAAATATGTTTATCAATGATTAATTGAACAACAGGTGGCGGATACATAGCGCGCATTGTTAGACGCCGACGCAACAATTACGGAAAACATAAGCAGACAACAATGGAAACAATAGATAATTCGTATAACTATGTATACCTAAGTATTTTCAAATATATATAGTGGGTATGACTGTATAACAAGGATAACAAATAAATACTAATTGCTACAAGAGAGAGAAGCCGTTTTAGGCTTTGAAAGTTAAACTTTCTAAGGAAAAATAATATTAATAATATAATATAATAATAATAATAATAATAATATTAAAAAGATAAAGATAAATGTTAAAAAAAAATAATAACTTAACAAGTTTGTCGGTTCTTTTTAAGGTGTTTGGCCCTTTTAAGTTGCCAAAAAAAATCTTAGCCCTTCACTAAGTGACTGAAAATTCTTCCAATGAATTTTCTTTTTCTATTTTAAAAAGTTTACCACAAAGTGAAAATTGACGCTTGAGGGGACTTCTTTAAGAAGTGGACTTTGTCCGCATCGGGCCTTGGGCGTTTTGACTTTTAAAATAATAATAATAATAAATGAATAAATATAAAAAGAAATGCGCTTTATCCAGAAAATAATCTTCTAGAAAGGAGCCCTCGTCGCGCGTAAAAGATGGTCCAGGAACCCCCACCCTTGTTCAGATAAATGCCTTGTCTTTTGTATGTAAAATTTCATTGAGGACCACCACGGATAAAGGAGCGGACACGTCTTTGCCGGAAATCGTAGACGCGTCGACAGAAGAAGACATTTTCGCCGACGTGGGCTCCTTCCGGGGGTTGGCGTGATGCTCGAGGATATGCCTCCAGACCCTTAGGGACCATCGGAGGGTAAGGGAGAGCAGGAGCCACAGCGGCTTTCCGGTACCTGTCGAAATACAAACAAAAACTCGAGTTAATAAAATTGCATAAATAATAAATAATTGGTGTTAAATAATAAAAATTTTAATACTAACGTGGCTATTATTATTATATTATAGTTATTTTGAGGGGTATGTAAGGATGGAAAAGTCGACTCTAACTTTAATCAAGAATCGATCTTTTTCTGAAAAAAATCGACTTTTTAGAGTCAAGTCGAAATTCTTTCAAGTCGATTGGAATCGATTCTCACTGGACAACTTCGACTTTTTCCTTACAATACTTAGTATCTGATGGTAATATAGTTAAAAACCAAAAAAGAAGAGTCAAGTCTGTGACGTATTCAGTGTGCGACTCCCCCACCCAAGTCTTCGCAAAAACAAAAAATGACTTTTTTTTTTTTTAATAATTTATCTGAATTTTTTCACCAAACTAAAGCATAATTTCTCTGGTTGTATGGAAAAAAATGTTCTATAATTTGTTAAAATGAAAATGTATTTAATAACACTAATTATATATCTTTATTTTCAAGCAAACCACTTAATTTTGGTTCTTTTGCGTTGAAGATTCTTGCCGCGAAAACATATTTAAAAATAGTCTTTTCCAAAGGACCTGTTATATCCTTTGGAAAAGACTATTTTTAAATTTGGTTCTTTTATTTTATGTTATATATGATAATTTAAAGTCAAGATTTTCGCATTTCATCTATAGCTAATCACTCCCCAAATGACTTGTTTGAGTGCTTTCAAGTTCTGTGCATTTAAAATAAAAGGATAATAAAACTCTATTGGAAATTAGTTAATTAATTTTATAACTAATAAGGGCAGGATCTGCTAAAATTTAAAATGCTTTGTACTTATTCTATCTCGGAAATTGTTCTTAAAATATCTCCGAGGTAGAATAATCATAAAAATGTTTTTATTTAGGTCGATGCCATATTTAATATATCATTCTTCACTGTACCATCGAGAATTTAATTAATTTTTTTCTGCACCTTTTCGGAAACTTAATACTTCACTTCATTTTAATTTATTACCCCGGTATCACTCATTTTATTGTTATGTTGCCTAACAGAAGCAAGAATCTAAAAGAAGTGGATGTATACCTGCAATACTCGTTAAAGGTGAGTACATAGCACTTATCCTCGATGCAGGCAACACTATTAACATCCTTATGCCGAGAGGCGAGGATCTCATCGGCAACGTCACAGGGTCGACGACCATGGTCTGTATGTTCAGGTCGATAGTACCATAATAAGGACATCATCATCTCACCTACAAAACAATAATTTATTATTAAAATTAATTATGAATTCACTCAGGAATTTAAGATAAAAGAATTAATTTAAATAAACAATTACCATCTTCAGGATTATCCCAAAGAGCTGCAACTTTGGCAACGAATGGTAAATCGCTTCTGCGTTGTCCTGATTTGAGAAGAATGCAATCACCAGGACTGATGATATCCCCTTCTGCGTGTTGCATTGAGGGATAACATCTACGGGTCACTAGTGGGCTGTCGTTCTGTAAAAATAAACACAGGTTCTCTTAGTTTTTTTTGATTAGCTATATAAAACGTTTTTGGAATGAATATGTATTCAATAATATTATATTTATTGTTATATACAATCCTAATTATCTAATACTATTAAGTAAAATGGAAATATTTTATTATATATTATAAAATAATATAGAGAGTTTTCCATTAAGAGCGATGCATTTTGTTTTTAAAATAAAACATATAGTTTCCAACCGAGATTTTGGTGCCGGGGAATTTAGAGCTATTTCTGAGCATATGGGTAGCCCTGATTTCAAAAATACAATCATTTTAACTCCGTCAGCTCTAGTTTTAAAGACAGAGAGAAATTATAATAGAAAATGTGCTCTAAAGCGGCTCTTATTTCGAATTTTATAGATTTCTTTACCCTCCTTTTTTTAACACACTTTTTTCCCATTCACACTCACTTCCACACACACATACACACAGTTTTTTCGGCAACTTAGGCCATATAAAACTTTATACGATAACCGTCAGGGCCGTGCCTAGGTTATTTAGCGCCCGGGGCAAGTTAGTCCTTTAGCGCCCTTTGTATATATTTTTTACATTGTCACAATAATGTTTGCCGTCCGGAAAAATGTTTTACCTTTTTTTTTTTTAGAGACGCTAATTTTTGCCGCCCCCGGGACCGAAATTTTTCCCGGGTGGCGCCCCCAGAACCAAAATTTTTTTTCGGGTGCCGCTTGCGGAACCAAAATTTTTTTATTTTTCCCTTTTTACCGCCCTAGGCGGCCGCCTAGTTTGCCTAGTGGACGCGCCGCCACTGATATTAGCATTCAAAGATTCATCTGCACTTGCGCCCCTTCAAAATTTGCGCCCTGGGCAAAGGCCCCGGTTGCCCCCCCCCCCCCCCCCCAAGCACGGCCCTGATAACCGTTATTATGAATATTTATATATTGGGATCTAGGCATTCTTATTTAAGCCATTTGGTATCCAAATGGCTTAAATAAAATCTTCGGACTGCCTGGGATCTGAACACTCGACCCTTGGTATACAAGACAGGCGCGCTACCAACTACGCCAACACCGAGGGCTTCTTTACCCTTAAAATTTAGATTAAATACATAAAATATCATTTTCAATGTCTTCTTTAAGGGAATATGCCTAAATAAAAATCTAGAAAATTCAAAATAAAAGCCGCTTTAGAGCACTTTTTCTATTAAAATTTAATTTTCTCTATATCTCTAGAACTAGAGCTGATGGGGAAAAAAATGATTCTTTGCAAAGTTTTTTTTTGTTAACATGTTTTAAGTTCTAGATCAAAGCCCTTTGCTTATGTCAAGAGCGGATCCAGAGGTGTTTCTCGGGGGGGGGGGGGGTAACCTGGTGTGACTCGTCGCACAGCACACTATTTTTTTTTTAATTTCGGTAATTTAAAAGCGCATTCTGTACTTGTTTGCCAGAATATAAATACACATCAAATTTTTAAGTATAAATTTTAAAAATTTTACATTAAAAATAAATTTTTTTGCGAAAAAAGGTATTTTTTTCGAATCTCGGGGGGGGGGTAATTACCCCCTTTACCCCCCCCCTGTATCCGCCCTTAGCTTATGTATTGTTATGAATTAATTTGAATGATTATTTACCGTTATAAAAACTTTGGCTGTGAAACTGTCGCCTTTCCAAGACCAGCCATTGGACCATTTGGGTGAGATATTTGTTAGTGGAGTTATCGGCAATGCAATCAATGAAGAAGCAATCACTTTCTTGGCATCTGCTCTGCGTTTGGCCGCTGACGTCGTTGCAGCTGTGGTTGAATGTCGACGACGTTTCGGCTGTGCTCGGATGGTGTTATTATTTGCAGGCGGTGGTGGAGGCGGCGTCGGGGGCACCGATGCCTGACGTAATGTCAATTGTCTTCGACGACGTTTCGCCGGAGGTGGTGGGACCACAGTCGAGGAATTTGTCAATTTCCGTTTGCGTTTCACTTCAGCAACAGGCGGTTCTTCTTCTACCGGTGCTGGTGGTTCAATTACTTCTGTCTTTGTGGTCACCTCTTCTGTGGTCATATCAGCAGCCTCCTGTTTGACAGTCAACAGGAGAGACTGCGTATCTTGAGGCACTGTCGCTTTGTCTTCTGGAGCAACCTGAAAATTTTATTATTTAAATTAAAAAATAATATCTATCGCAGGGTAATTATTTTGAAAGATTGAATTTTAAACTGCTTTCAAGGATATTTGGAAATTTTTTTTGCCTCTTTCTGTCCTATTGTTTTGTTTACCTTTTTGTTTGGCACACAACACCAAGAACACGTGGCCTGAACCCTTAAACTGGAGATATATAACAAAAACATACAATCTTTATTTATTCTAGACTCTTTTCACTTAGAGTATGCACCAAAAAATCGAATAAAAATATCCAGCGTGATATTTTATATAAATCTTAACTAATTATTAAAATCTTTAAATTTTTTGCCAATTTTAAACAGTCATAAAAAAGTAAATTTAGAAAAAGAATGGCTTAAATTAGTTTAATACCCAAAAATATTTCAACTTTTTGTTCATGAATAAATGGCGTGTTAATTCCGGCATCTGTATTGGCGGCAAACTTCTAGGAATTTGAAATAAGTTATCTTCTTAAGACATTAGAATGCGTGTGATTTAATTTTGTCAAAGTGTTTGAACCTTTCTGGAGAACAGTAAAATTGTCTGTTACAAAAGAGCCCAAAATATAATAAATTTTTCCCGGTCATGACATGACGGTGGTCTTGGGGACAAGTCTATTGTCCCAAAGCTTGCTTGGAACGTCAACAAGAAAGGACATATAATAAATAACAAATGGATGTTCGGAAAATTAGTTACTTAGTCAAGATAAGTATTTTTAAAACCGAACACGTGGTAGGGTGAACAACATGTTTATGATAAGAAGGGTGGTTAAAGAATGGGAAATATGGGCTCAATTGAAAATTATGTCAATTTTTTCTATGATAGGGAACTTTTTCAGGTTTTTTTTTCTCTCTACATTCATTTTATTAGCCAAAAATCGAGGTGGTAAAGCCAATTCCAGATTTCTATAAAAATAACAAAAATATAGAAGAAATATGAAGGTGACACTAACCTATAAAAACGAAATTTTTTTTATTTATTCAACTGTCAAGATTTTTAAGATGAAAAATATAATAAAAAAAAATAAAAAAATACGAAATGCTAAGATATAATACCTTTCTTATAGGTTAATGTCATTCATATTTCTTCTATATTTTCGTTATTTTTAAAGAAATCTGGATCAAATTGGCTTTGCCACCTCTATTTTTGGCTAATAAAATGAATTGAGAGAGAAAAAACCCAAAAAAGTTCTCCATCATAGAAAAAAAATTGTAGACATAATGTTAAATCGAGCCTAAATATGGTTTGAGCTGATATGTATCTTCATCATCATTTATATTATCAGCTCAGACTACATTACCTTCCGTTGGATGCTTTCAAGAGAAATAATAAGAAATTTGATTCCAAAGGAACAGTGAATTTTGAAAATTTTTCAAATATCCCAATGCACAGTAGGCCTACAGTTGGCGCCACAAGTGCCTGAGTGCTCGAGAGTGAAGCCTTGGGCTTAGGTAACCAAAATGCTTAGACGTTGGAAGTGTTGTCTTAAAAGTAGCTTTTCCCTTCAGTTGCATTAAAAAAAGGTGATTTATTTTAAAAATATTGTTATGGTAGATTAAGCTCAAGATTTCATTCTCGAGCACATCAGGTAATTGTGGCGTCGACTGTACATAATTTATAAATTTTCGTTAAAGTGAAAAAAAGACTTCCAAATTCTTATAATCTAAACTTTTTAAATTTTGATTTGGAAGTGTTTTAATTTTTATATTATATTAATGTACCTGTAGCAGGCGATCAGGCCAACATGCTGCTGCCGGAGCCGGGCTGGGCGGCAGAGGCACACCTGCACTTCCTCGTGCAGGGCTTGGAGGACCTAGCGCGCCTGCAGGTTCCAATGGCAGCGCCAGTGCGACAGGCGGTAACGGCCGCTTCGTGGTAGCGCCAGGCCCCTTACCGGCACCAGTAAGAGGCCCAGCAAGGACGTTTTTTGGACAGGACTGCAGGGGGGCATGGACACGGCTGGTAGCCGGCGGCTGGACCGGCTGCATCTGCAAAATTTACAGAAAAATTTATTAACATTTATTCATGGAGTAAAATTTACGTCATCCTCTCCGCCACTTGCGGTTCAAGCCTAATCTCGCCCAAGTTGAGTTTTGCCCAGGGATGCCAGACGGGACGCGCATAAGATTTGTCTCGCGCCCCGTAAATACATTCAAATATCCCGCCGAAAAAATAAAAAGTTTGACTTCTCGGGAAATCCCCTATTTATGTTTGCAGACGTGACTGGAAGTGAGCGCGATAAACAGAAATTCATAAATATTTCACAGATTACTGTTTACTGGGGTGTTTTTTGTTATTGCTTATTCTAATTCTGTACACCAATGGTTCCCAACCTTTTTCGATGTGCGGCCCACTTTTTCCGTAAAAAAAACGCTGAGGCCCAGTGTATACTAGGGTATACTGGGTATAAATGTGTGCGTGTATGTGTAAGTAAAATGGGTTGGTACAAAATTACTTAAAAAAAAAAATGATTTTATTGCAATTACTTTGTATTAAGAACAAAAAGCAATCTTAAAAACTATGGGCCAGGTTTGAAAAAGTCAATGATCTTGTTTTATACCTACAAGAGCGTCAATATTTGGATGAAAACTGGATAGTTTTAGCCTTAAATCGCACTAAACCTTCAGTTTATCTCTGTATTATTTTCAAGAAAACTAACGTTGAAAAAGCTCATTTATTTTTATTATAATAAGTAGAGAGCGGAAAAAAAGTCTCTTATTTTCGGAAAAACTCGCCTAAAAAGTCTATTCTTTTTTTAGCCAAATAGTCGGTAAAAAGTCTCTAAAAAGTCGATGTCAAGTTTAAGAATTAATAATATGAAAAATCTGGTGTGACTGGCGCACAGCACACAACTTTCTCTTACCTTCGGTAATCGAAAGTTGTGTACTGTACTGTCACCCCAGATTTTGTGTCGACATGTATTTAGTTTCCGACAGTAAGGTACAATTGAATTCAAGATGTAAAATTTATAAGTATGGGAAAATATTTATATGTTGTTACCATGGCAACCATTTCTCCTATCTTTTCTATGGAGTACAAGAGTAAAGTGGTCTTCAGAAGATTTCAATCACAAAATGAGAATATACATTTTATAGAGAATCTAAAAAATAATTGATTTTTTGAATTTAAAAAAAAACCGTTGGAGCAAATTTTGAGAAAATCGAAAAAAACTGAAAAAACGAATCAGTAAAGTGCTAGTACTTTTTGGTCGATTTTGTTCAAAAGCTTCGTGTCACGTCCCATGGTTGGCACCCCGCCTAACTTAAATATAAAATTTCAACTTCCTAGCTCTTTTCGTTCTTGAGATATTTTGTTCACAGACACACAGACACACAGACAGACACACACACACACACAGGGAGCCAGACCATGTCGGGAAAACCACTTTTTTGGATTCAGGGGACCTCAAAACGTAAAGATCCATCAAAATCTCGACATCGAATTTTTGACATGAATCCAATACTTTCTCTCTATATATATATTACATATATACATAGGTAAGAGAAAGTAAAAAGTAAAAAGAAATACAGCCTTGAAGCACTGTACAATTTCTTTTGATAACTCGGACAACTTGTATATAATAGATATATAGAGATAAAGATAATTTTATTTAAAAACCTTTTATTCGAAACCTATTCCTTTGAATAAGATATTGATATTCATAAATAAAAATACCTCAATTCGGATTTGACTAAACATTAAACTCCTCACATATTTGTTAAATATAATTTTATATATTCGAACTGAAAAATACGATTGACAAATAATTATGAAATGAAAAAGAAATATGAACAGATTTATGCTGAGGAACTTTGACAGATGAAACAATTTAATCTATTTTATTTTTATAGATTTTAATCTATTAATTATGTATTATTTGAGGTGATTTTAAGCAATAAAAGATTCTAAATAATAAATTTCTAGTTTTATTGTAATTTGAAATTAATTTAGTCCCTTGTGGACGAAAACAAAGGGAATGCTTAAAGTTTTAGGAAAATCTTGAAAAGTCTCCAAAATTGACAAAGGTCGAAAGACTTTTTTCGCTCTCTAATTATAAGTAATAATTTTTATCTTTCATTAGAAGTTCGCGGCCCAGTTCCAATCAGCTTGCGGCCCACAAGTGGGCCGCGGCCCACGAGTTGGGAACCGCTGCTGTACACTGTAAGTAAGGTAAAATTGACAACTTTCTTTAAAATTTTCACATTAAAGTTTCTTAAATTTTAGCTCTCAAAACACATTTATAAATAACTTAATTGCATTGCCACTAAAAACTACTTTTATTTTTACTTTTTAGTATTTATATCTCTGCATTTCAAAACGATCTACCCAAAGTTAAAATTTTGGAAATTGCAATGAAAAAAGTAAAAAAGGTTCTGCAAAAAAAAAAAAAAAAAAAATTTACCGTAAATTTTATTGTGTTCCGAAGAACAAAATCCCAAGTCTGGCTACCCTGTTTTGCCCCCCCCCTTCTCCCTTACACCAGTTGAAATAAACAAATTGAGTCACCTCATTTTTAAGAAACAATTTTCCACGAGAATCTACGGTCGAAAATAAAAAGCTTCACTTCAATTTTATTAATCTGATTAGAACCTTAGGCAGAGAATAATTATTATTATTATTTTTTTTTTTTTTTTGGAGGGGGGTTAGACCAGCATAGCCCTCCCCACTAGCTAGGCCTTGAATGAAATGTGGATTGCTTCTTTAATTATTTATTTGTGATAAATTTAAGAATAAAGCAATTTAACTAAGAGATAAAATAAAAAATAATATGAGATAAATTACCTGGTATATTTTATCTAAAATGAATCCAATAGCTAAATCTAATCGGCTTACTTTGTAAATGATTATTGGATTTAGAATTAAGAAGAAGATTATTGGAAAATATCTTAACGAAATGATGCTGATGAGAATGATGAATGAAAATTTGAATAGAGTGCTAAATGAGAGTGGACTTAGTTAAAAAATAAATAAAAGGTAGTATTTATTAATATTTAAGTTTGAGATTGGTGTGTTTGGTGAAACATTTTAAACTGGTTGTGTTTTTGTGGGGTTTCATGGGTTTGTGGAGTAAAAATAAAAATTTATATTATATTTGATATATTTTTGGGATATTATTCCATCTTCAAAGTCTTCAGTCGTTTGTAACTTTTGAAGATGGGATGTCTTTCTATATCAGTGTTTTTACTCACATAACCTGATGAAACCTTATAAACACAACCTAAGACTATTAATATTAATACAATACCAACGAAGGCAAGCCTCGGCGGCGGAGGCGAGTGGCCAAAACAGCCCGGCGCACTCGGGGCGCCCGCAGGGGCTGCATAAGCCGAAGGTGGAGGTGCGGTCGTCACGTAGTATGTTGGAGGTGGCGGTGGCGGCGCCGACTCCGTCGATTGTGGTTGAGGAGTCGGCGGGTAGACTATGTCCGTAAGGGTGCCGCCGATGTCGGGGGTGCTGTCCCAGAGGCTGCAGACGGATTTGGAGGCGGTGGCGGTCCCGTCGGCCCTGGAGGAGGCGGAGGACTGGGATATACCTACGTCACAAAAGAGACAAAATCCGAATGAGTCGGGAGAGTGAGTCAGGCAATATCAGGCAGCATGTTTTGATGGAATATCACATGATTCTAAATGAATACGAAACTTAACCAGGGTAAGAAAACCCTTGAGGGGGAGGTGGCGACGCCAGAGAGACGACTCCACATTTTCTCCTTCGATAATTCCACGAAATTAAACCAAAAGTTTCGAATGACGAGGAAGAAAATTTCTGATGAATAAGATTTGAAAATTTTGAAATCTTAACCCCACTCTAGTGGGTACGAGACTGCTTGCTGTAGACGAATCACAAGCCATCTTCCCCAGCATTTTATTTGTAAGAGAGGGGGAAAGCCACGCCCACTCATATATATATA
>JAKCPI010028660.1:0-21278 GCA_023213315.1 Euborellia annulipes | reverse complement strand
TACAAAAAAACAATAAGTCCCAATAATCTTTAAAAATGAATTTATTGTTATTATTAATCACATATTAATTAAAAATTTTTAAAATAAGCTTAGATGATTTATTTAAAAATCAAATGTCAAATTAGTTTAGCATTCTTGCAATAGATGGCAGGCTAGTCTAACAGCCGATGTAGTATTAGCCTATATATGGCCTATATTTATATATTTTTATGCTTTTATAAAAGATACATAATATATAATAACATTTATTGTTAAAAGATCAATGAAAATCAGCCAAATGCTTTAAATATTATTAGCTACCATTCTGACATCTCTTGGCAAATTTTTGAATTACTTGATTTTTGGGCATACTTTTTATGACACACTACGCCATCTTACCGGGAAAAACATGCGTTACAACTTCGCTCCTGTTCCGCCTTAAACGCTGTAAGAAATTATAAAAAATATTTTATATTGAGGGAACCCAAATCATCCAAAAAAAACCCCAGGGACGAATTTTATTTCAAGAGGCCTGATATGATTGTTAATTGCAGGGTTCGAAGACACGACGGGCTTCATGACGCATTTGCTACTTGAAGATTTCTTCCGGGATAAGGAGCTCGGCAACTTCACATCGATGACGCCGGGACTTATTGATGTAGCGCAACTCATCTAGTATTTTTTATTTTCTAAATCATTTATTTATCTTTAAGGGATCCCCCTCCCCCCCCGCCTCTGGGAATTGATTATCCCTCTAACACGGTCCAATGAATCCCAATCAAAAGATCAATAGCGTAATATTCCATTGTTATATTGACAAAGAGAAGTGGGAGTGTAAAAATCTATATTTTGATAAGAACAAATTTTTTTATTAAATTGTCAATTTTCATGTCTGGTATAAATTTTTATCGGGTTAAAATTTATTTTTATTCCATTATAGCGTGTGTTTTGACCACCAGGATGGGCAATGGGAATAATTTTTCTTTTATTTGAAAAAAAAAAAAATTTATATTCTCATAAAAGGAAGGAGATTTCTGACCATGAATGTTTTTATTCTTGAAATAATAAATTTTAACTTAATACATAAAAAAATGACACATGCTGATTCAAAAGGTTTTTATAAATTTACAAAATTAGTGTATACAAATCATAATGAATTTCTTGAGTTTTTAAGTAATCGTGTTTACACACTCTCTCACACAAAAACACTGACGTTTTACGTTTAGAACTAGGAACCGACCGAATATTCGGTTTCGGCTACGGTTTCGGCCAAAAATCCTGGTTTCGGCCAAAAACTGGCCGAAACCTGAGTTTGATAAGATCGGATGAATCTCGCACGCAAAAATAAAAGGTAAAATGATTTCCAAGGGAGAGAAAAACAATTTCCCGACCGGTAGAAAAGGTGCGGAAAAATTTAGTCTCCCTAAAAAAAAAAAAAGGATAAAATGATTTCCAAGGGAGGGGAAAAAATTTTCCGCAGGGCAGAAAAAATTAGGTTTTGCTAGGGAAAAAGGCAGAGAAAAAAGCAAGAAAAAAAAGTTAATATGATATGTATTTTGTATAAGAAATACAAGTTTCAGTTTCGGTTACGGTTTCGGCCGAAACTAAGATTAAGGCCGAAATTCAGTTTCGGCTGAAAATATTGTTTCGGTCGGGCCCTATTTAGAACCATCAAAAACTTAAATTTTTTTACTTTCTCTTATTTATTGCTCGACCAATATGAGTGTTGGTTGTCTAACTTGTAGGCGAATTTAATTTTTACTTTTTTATGAAAACAATTGGAATATTAATTTCTCTATCGTTTGAAAAGTATGACCAAGGCCTTAATTAATTTCTATCATAGATTTTATTAAAAATAATAGCCTTCTATATTATTTAAATTTCTCATTTTCGAATTCGAGGAAGTTTTTCCTGAGAGGTCAATCTCCTTCCCTTCCCCCCTCATCTTGAGAAAGAAAAATGTTTTCTCTATGCATTTTTTGTCTAAATTCAAAAACTCTAGGTGATATGCTTCAATATATATTATTTATTGATACTTAATGTGTCACCTTCAAAAGTAATACAAATTCTGTTCATATTTGTTAGAGCAAATTTGGACAAAATCGAAGTAAATCTAAAAAGGACATCAGTAAAGTACCAGTAATCTTTAGTCAATTTTATTGAAATTCCTCGAGACGCCTGAGGAATGAGTAGAGAGCTTGAGGATAAAATTTGAGTATCGAGAGTTTATTAGTTTTTGAGTAATTCCCATAAACCCACATTCTTTGATATTTCACTTGAAATCAATTTATTTTATTGTGAAAAAATCTTAAATTTCAAGAAGATCGATTCCAGTTAATAGATCAAAACATAATGTTTATGTAAATTTCTCTGAAAGAGATTTTATTGCTTTTAAATGCCTGTTTTATTGCTTTTCTTGAAAATGCCATTAAAAGGAGGCAATTCCCTTTTAGCTTGAATTTGACGTCATTTTCACAATAAATTCAGGTGAAATACCAAAAAATTGTGGGTAAATGAAATAAGTTAACTCAAAAACGAATAAATTCTCGATATAGAAATTTTATACTTAAGCTTAGTAACCATCTTCTAGGCGTCTCCATGGGCGTACCCAGCGAGGGGCAGCTGCCTTCCCCCCCCCCCTGCCTGCCCCTCCTAGAAACAAGAAAAAAATAATTAAATGTTTATAAGGTGATGAAACGAAACAAAATTAGGTAGGGCGATGGCGACGGGGACGCGTTAGGACTCGAGGGTTTTTATGCCTTTAATTCGAAGGCTTTTCCTCTCTATATAAAAAAAAACTATGTCACAATCTGCACCCCCCTGGACGACCATGATGACCCCCCTCGAGATTTGATCCTGGGTACGCTCTTGGGCGTCTCAAGGAATTTCAATAAAACTTTCCAAAGAGTACTAAGTAGTACTTTACTGGATGTACTTTTTCAGTTTTTTTAATTTTCTGAAAATTAACTTTATCTATTTTGAAATATCGACGACATGCGTGCGAAACCTCCTAACTCAAATTTTACCGAAAATGAGATATTACCACCAAAAGATAGGAAGGGGTTTACTTAATGCGCATGCGCCATATCTCTTAAAAATTGCATTGAATTGTACCTGGTATGTTAAACGTAGGATTCAATTAGTCCTATCTCAATTCAACTCTAGCCGTGCAAAGCAGTTTTTGGCTTTCCTCTATATTGTCATTAGATGAGATAGGAGGTTTTGTCGTGTGTTATGTCGTCGATATATCAAAGAAAAAAGTCCGTTAAACCTTTCTCCCCTCTCCCTCCAGAGGCAAATCCACTGAAAATAATTATTTATTTTTAAGGACCAGAAAAAAATACAACTGCGGTCACGAGACTGCAGATTGGGCATTCCTGTAAATAAATATTTTAACTGACATTTCCAAATAAAAAATGTCTTCTTTTCCAGATATGTGGGGTGGTTCTTTTAAAAGCCTCCACATACACTCTAGTCCAAGAAATGTCACGTGTCCGGCCGAGTTTTTTCTACTCCTTCAATTTTCATGGGAGACACACAAAATTCGGCTACGGCGAGAATGTTTCCTATCCTTTCAAAGGCGGTATGGTTTTATTTTATTTTTTTTTTTTTATTAAGAATAAAATTCCGTTTTGTCCTCCTAATTGAATTATTTGTTTGTTTTTAGGTGTGGCGCACTCGGATGAACTTATTTATTTATTTCCACAAAGAAACGCTGATTATAATAAATATGAAGACGCCATTGCAAGAATTCTGGTAGAATTATGGACCAGTTTTGCAAAAGGAGGGTGAGATTTCAATTTTTTTTTTTGGCATCTTAAAATACTTAAGTAGGTAAAATTTAAATAATGTGAAATTAATTATAAAAACACTTGGTGATATGTTTATTTATTAGTATAAATATTTCGACACTCAACGTGTCATCATCAGAAGTAATCAGATTAAACTTTTTTAAGGTGCGCGTCTCGAAAAACCGTTACAACACGATTCAGTACCGAGTTAATCTAGGCGGCAAGAGATGGCGTTAGTTTTTCTCTTAGGGATACAAGGGATTTATTCCATTTTATTTGAAAGATTCTAGCTAATTAATTAAAGGTAAAAAATTAATTATTTTTTAACACAATGATTACTAATTTAAAGATCTTTAAGATATAGAGCGAATTTTTTGAAAATATCTTTTATTTAATGCGATTAATCTAAAAAAAAAATTTATTTTTTCGAAAATCAAAAAAAAGGGCTTCTATAAGTTGTAGATATTTTAAATAGCTTTAATTTAAAAAAAATTTGAGGTCGATAGCTTCAAAATTGTGGCCGCGATCTCCCAAAATTAGCACCCCGAGACGCGCACCTTAAATTTATTACTAGCTTTGAATTGAGACATGTACTCAAGGTATTGTTTGAATGAATTATATATGGATCGGTAGGAGGCCGGCGGCAGCGGGTGTGCCCACATGGCCAGCGATCTCGACAGAAAAAAGGTCCCTACCTCCAGATTGACCTGAAGCCACGTGTCAGGTCCAATTTCCTGACTGAATATCGAGCGACGTTGCGAGAAGGCTTGGAACCACCCCCGCCTCCAACGCCAGCGTCTTCAGCAGCTGTCGTCGTCGTCATGCCTATCTCGTCACTGGTCCTACTCCTGGCCTTCGCCGCCCTCCTAAGGTCCACACTCTAGTCTCTATTCCATTCAATCCTCCATTCATTCTTATTTGCCAAATCTCTCGTCACCTTATAATTTAAATTTATTTCTCTATTTGAGAGATAAGGTAATCCTAATAATAAAAAAAAGGGATAAATATAAAGGCACGACAAATATATTCTGTTGAATAATTTGAAATTCTCAAAGCGAAGAGACGAAAAACTGATAAGATTTCGATTTAACTTGATTTTTGTACAGCAATAGGATCAGGTTTCATAGAATTTCTTGCTTGTCCAATGAATTTATTGAAATCATCAGTCCATCTGGTAGGGAAGCGAGATTACCTCTCAGATCATCCGACCCTCTTCCGAAAAGATTTTTTGGCCCTGATTCCCGCTTTATTCATTATTTCAAAACAATTCTTGCCTTCTTTTCCAAATTTGCTTAACGTTTTTGATAATAAAAGAATAATCGTAAAGAAGAGAATAAATAATTAATTAAGTTCTTTTGGTCGACGTTTCGGACGCCAATCGCGTCCTTCTTCGGGACCAAAAGTTGTTAAGCAATACACATAGATGCTGTCTTGTAATATATAAAATATATTTAAGGATAGCGGAGGACAGCCAGGAAAAATTAAATCAGATAAAAATAAAATCAATTTCTATCAGATTTTCTTTATTTGATTGTCGACGTTTCGGACGCCAGTCGAACCCTTTCTCAGGAAAATACAGATGGACGTATTAGGTACTTTAACGAAAACTGAAATCGTGCTTGGAATAGATCTAACACAATTTCATTAACACATCGATTAACGCATTCAGTTTTTTGACTATTGAAATTGTGTTAGATCTATTCCAAGCACGATTTCAGCTTTCATTAAAGTACCTAATACGTCCATCTGTATTTTTTCCTTGACGATTGGTTGTCCTGAGGAAGGGCGCGACTGGCGTCCGAAACGTCCACAATCAATTAAAGAAAATCTGATAGAAATTGATTGTATTTTTATCTGATTTAATTTTTCCTGGCTGCCCTCTGCTCATCAAGTTAAACAGCCATACTTCATCAAAAAAAAAAAAATAGATCTATGTAATATTGCTTAATAACCTTTGGTCCAGAAGAACGCGATTGGTGTCTGAAACGTTGACCAAAAGAATTTAAATAATTTTTTATTCTCTTGGATCGAGCATCTACCTCTTTACGAATAATACATTACAGCCATTTTCAAAAAAAAAATTTAACTTTTATAAATTAAATGAAACCGAAAGTAAATGTGACTGAGAGAAGAAATTCATTTTTATTGGCGAATAATGACTCCGAGAGGCAGAGAGAGAGAAGAGAAGAGAAGGGGACATGTCAAAGAAAGTTTTTGTTTATTAGTCGTGCTTTTAAATGGACCCACACGTCTATAATTATCTTTATAAGGGGTTGGCAACCCCCAACAACTTATATAAAAAAAAAACTCTTTTATTGAAATAAATAATTAAGACAGTGGCGCATTACTCCAGTGGAAATGAACACAAACAAAAAAAAATGATTCTTTGGGCTCAATAAATAAAATAAAATTAATTAAATTTGATGACTATTTTGTCAATTCTAAGATTTTTAAATCTTTCAAAAGGTTGCCGATCCCTATTCTAGTTGAATAGCTACTTTGTGCAACGCCTGTTTGCGAAAGTGCCTAAAAATTCCATCTGTACATAAAATATAACTAAAACAAAGGAAAAAAAAATTCCTCTTTAATTATAAATTTTTTAATCTAGTCTAGATATGTGTTTTTGAATTTTATTTTATTTATAAAAAAAAAACCCTCCCTCCAAAATTTGTTTATATTTAAAATCATCTCAAATTCTTAAATTTCCCCTTCCTGTATACTTTTCGAAAATAAATAAGACATTTTTTTTAAATTAATAAGCAAGTACAAAAATAAAATTTGACTAAATGTTATTTATTAATAATAAATCCCATTAATCTTTAAAAAACAAAATAGTGTATTTTTATCAACATGACCAAGTGAATAATATTCAAAGATGTCTTTAGTTTTTTGATAATTAATATCTATTTGTTAAAAAAATCTCTTTTTTGTTATTTACATGATGATCAAGATTATCAAAGAGGGCTTGCTAAGTCAATGACTTAATAAATAAGAGATAAGCCTCTATCTCCCTTTTTTCTGAGAACTTTAAACAATTTTAACTAGGTAGAGCCTTGTTTGAAAAGGATGGAATTTTTTCAATCAGTGCTCAAATAGACTGTTCATTAGACAGTCAATATATCGTTTAAGATAGCAAGTTTGCGAGATTGTTTGTGCCTTTATCTTTGGGCCGGCGCCCTAGGACAAGGGTAGTTCACCCTCCGCGAAAGCGTTTAGGTCTTGGTTCGACTCCAGGGGGTGCAATTTTGCCCAATCTTAAGCACAAACATATCTCGTAAACTTGCTATCTTAAACAATTTTAGTTATAGACATGGGGCACAATTAGGGTTGCCATCTTTTTTTTGCAAATAAAGTACATTGGTGATTAAAGGTAAGAAAAAAAAAAGTATAGTGTCAAAATAAAGTATAACATTTTTATTTTATTGCTTTTCGCAGGTTTTATCAAATTATTATCAGTGCAAAACAATTGCACAGCATCTTTATAGTCTCTAGAGCAGTGTTTCCCAACCTTTTGAAGTCCACGGCACCCCAAAGGTGCGTTGGGAATAACATTACACACTAGGGGCACCCTTCCTTTTTTTTTTCTCCCTAGCAAAACGAAATTTTTGCGGCCCTCCGGTAAAATTTGTTCTCTTTACACTAAACTTTTATTGCTGTGCAGAAAATTTTTTTCCCTTACATGCAAATCATTTTATCTTTTTTTTAGGGGAACGAAATTTTTGCCGCTTATGCAAATTTTTTTTTTTTTCTTTGCTCTGAAAATCATTTTTTTTTTTTTAGCAAAGCTAGTTTTTCCATCCTGCGGAAAATTTTTGCCACTTTCGTTTAAATCATTTCACCTTTTTTCGAAGAAAACTTTATTTTTTCCGCATCTTTTTTTTTTTACTTAAATATCTCGCGGCACCCCTGAGGCATTTTGGCGGCACCCTTGGGTGCCGGGCAGAGCCGCAGACAGACTTGACGGGCCCCGGGGCTACTTACTAACCCGGGCCCCCCCCAAAAAAAAAAATCAAAGTTTTTTTAGTATGTAAAAGGCTATTGTGGCCTTCATGCCAACAATTTTTTACACAGTTTGTGACACAACTATTGAAATAGTTACACATAGCTTACAATATTTATTTAAATAAAGTTATTTAAAAATTTTTCAAAGTTCCCTATACAAAGAGTTACAATAATTTATCGAGGCCAGATCTGGACAGAGGATTTCCGCGGGAATCTGGGGGTATGGAAAATTTTTTGAAATTAAGCCACTGAAATCTGCGTTTTTAGCTATCCTGAGTCAAAGGGCCCGGGCCCCCTGAAGAAAAAAATTTCAAGAAAATGATTTTTTTAGTTGAAATTTTAAGATTCGAGCTTAAAGGGCCCGGGCCCCTGAAGAAAAAAAATGTCAAGAAAATGATTTTTTTAGTTGAAATTTTAAGATTCGAGCTTAAAGGGCCCGGGCCCCCTGAAGAAAAAAATGTCAAGAAAATGATTTTTTTAGTTGAAATTTTAAGATTCGAGCTTAAAGGGCCCGGGCCCCCTGAAGAAAAAAATGTCAAGAAAATGATTTTTTTAGTTGAAATTTTAAGATTCCAGCTTAAAGGGCCCGGGCCCCCTGAAGAAAAAAATGTCAAGAAAATGATTTATTTTAATTGAAATTTTAAGATTCCAGCTTAAAGGGCCCGGGCCCCCTGAAGAAAAAATTTCAAGAAAATGATTTATTTTAATTGAAATTTTAAGATTCCAGCTTAAAGGGCCCGGGCCCCTGAAGAAAAAAATTTCAAGAAAATGATTTATTTTAATTGAAATTTTAAGATTCCAGCTTAAAGGGCCCGGGCCCCCTGAGGAAAAAATTTCAAGAAAATGATTTATTTTAATTGAAATTTTAAGATTCCAGCTTAAAGGGCCGGGCCCCTGAAGAAAAAATTTCAAGAAAATGATTTAGTTTAATTGAAATTTTAAGATTCCAGCTTAAAGGGCCTGGGCCCCCTGAAGAAAAAAATTTCAAGAAAATGATTTAGTTTAATTGAAATTTTAAGATTCCAGCTTAAAGGGCCCGGGCCCCCTGAAGAAAAAAATTTCAAGAAAATGATTTATTTTAATTGAAATTTTAAGATTCCAGCTTAAAGGGCCCGGGCCCCCTGAAGAAAAAAATTTCAAGAAAATGATTTATTTTAATTGAAATTTTAAGATTCCAGCTTAAAGGGCCCGGGCCCCCTGAGGAAAAAAAATTTCAAGAAAATGATTTATTTTAATTGAAATTTTAAGATTCCAGCTTAAAGGGCCCGGGGCCCCTGAAGAAAAAAAATTTCAAGAAAATGATTTAGTTTAATTGAAATTTTAAGATTCCAGCTTAAAGGGCCCGGGCCCCTGAAGAAAAAAAAATTTCAAGAAAATGATTTAGTTTAATTGAAATTTTAAGATTCCAGCTTAAAGGGCCCGGGCCCCCTGAAGAAAAAAAATTTCAAGAAAATGATTTATTTTAATTGAAATTTTAAGATTCCAGCTTAAAGGGCCCGGGCCCCCCTGAAGAAAAAAATTTCAAGAAAATGATTTATTTTAATTGAAATTTTAAGATTCCAGCTTAAAGGGCCCGGGCCCCCTGAGGAAAAAAATTTCAAGAAAATGATTTATTTTAATTGAAATTTTAAGATTCCAGCTTAAAGGGCCCGGGGCCCCTGAAGAAAAAAAAATTTCAAGAAAATGATTTAGTTTAATTGAAATTTTAAGATTCCAGCTTAAAGGGCCCGGGGCCCCTGAAGAAAAAAAATTTAAAGAAAATGATTTAGTTTAATTGAGATTTTAAGATTCCAGCTTAAAGGGCCCGGGCCCCCTGAAGAAAAAAATTTCAAGAAAATGATTTTTTTTAATTGAAATTTTAATCATGAAAAATATCTTTTATTAGAATTTTAAGGCGGGAGCGCAATGGGCCCGGGCCCCCTCCGGAGGGCCCGGGCCCCGGGGATATAGCCCCCCTGCCCCCCTGTCTGCGGCCCTGGTGCCGGGGCACACCGGTTGGGAACCACTGCTCTAAAGAATATAAGTAGCCTAATTCATTTTTTCTAAGGTTCAGAGACGCTTTGTTTCTTTCGTCTCGCCATTTGCAGAAAAAACTATCGCTGTGAATGCCGATGTGCCAGAAATAGACATTATTTATTGTGCCGGCGCCCTAGGATTAGGGTAGTTCACCCGACGCGAAAGCGTGGAGGTCCTGGTTCGACTCCAGGGGGTGCAATTTTGCCCAATCTTAAGCACAAACATATCTCGCAAACTTGCTATCTTAAACGATATATTGACTGGCTAATGAACAGTCTATTTGAGTGCATTGATTCAAAAAATTCCATCCTTTTCAAACAAGGCTCTAACTAGTTAATTAAAAATGAAATTACTTTATACTAGTTTGAAAAATTATCATCAGTTTTATTGAATACTTGCAACTATTTTTGTACAGTAGAAAATTCCGTTTTACGCAAAAAAACTTTTTTGAATCCCAGAACAATGCGAAATAAAGTATTTTTGTTAGGAACCGAACGAATATTCGGTTTCGGTTAAGGCTTCGGCCAAAAAGTAGCCGAAACCTGAGTCTGAAAAGATGGAATGAGACTCGCATGCAAAAAAAAAGGTCAAATGATTAGCATTTGAGGGAGAAAAAAATTACGGAAAAAATTTAGTCTCACTAAAAAAAAAGGTAGGCCTAAAATGATTTTCACGGGAGGGGAAAAAAATTTTCAACAGGGCGGAAAAAAATTTCAAAAAAAAAAAAAAAGTTAAAATGATATGAATTTTTTATAGTAAATACAAGTTTCGGTTTCGGTTTTGGCCGAAACTAAGATTGAGGCCGAAATTCGGTTTCGGCTGAAAATCTTGTTTCGGTCGGACCCTAATTTTTGTGTACATTATTGTTCTCGTAAAGTATAGAGTATAATTACTCGAAATAACGTACATACAATACTTTGTTATAAAGTGACAACCCTAGGCGCAATACGAATCATTTCAAAACGAGGAATAAATAAATAGCAAGGGATAAATCTAAAAAATCAATTCCAAGGCCATTGACTTGGACGTGTCCTCTTTTTGCTGTACCGAAATGATTGTCCAATTTAATATTGCGATTAAAGTTTCAAATGAGTCAATCATTTCGATACAGAAGTATTTTATTTATTTTTTTTTTATTCAGGCAATCGCCTGAGTTCTGTTTTATTTAACTAAAGACATCTCCGCACTTTTTCTTATTAAATAAAAATAAAAACATGTTTATTATAACTTTGATGCCTTCTCAAATACACGTTACGGGTTTTTCAACGAATAACAACAAACATTTGTTGAATCTTTTAGATAGTTTTTGTTGCAACAAAAAAATACATACTTATTGTAAAAAAACAAACAATTTCTGATTACAAAAAAAATTAGATTTTATTTAGTTGATTAAGAAAAAGAATTTTATATAAATTTAGTAGAATGTCAAAAATTATCTTTGAAAAGAAATAAATAAAAAATATTTGATATGATATTTATTTATTTTCCTTTATCAGAGGCGTAAGAGAAGGGCGTAGCTAGTCGGGTTTCCTTTTGTAAAAAGGGAAATCTGAATCTGCCAGTGCGTTTTCTATCCAATCATCAAGTCTCTTTTGTTGTTCTTGTGTCAATTCCTCTTTATAGCTTCCAATTTGGCCCCTAAAATTCAAAATTTGTTTTAACAAATATAATATCAAGTGAATTGAAGGCTACTCACTTCCTAATGAAGGTCTCGTCGCTTTTGTTTCGAGGTCTTTCAGGGCCCATCGATTTATTTACAGAAGTATTTTGACGCATCGAAGAGAAACTCAGGTGATTACAAAGTTTAGTAATTTGTGAATTTGTCAACTCGGGGCGATTTAAAAAAGCAGCCGTTTTGCTAATGACTCCTGGCAAGTCCTGGAAAATAATTAACAACATTTAGGCCATTTTAAATCGAGTGGTTTGACTCCCTATAATTTGTTTCACGGTTTCAAGCGTGATATATATAATTTCTTATTTATTAATTAATTTGAATATTTTCTTATATCAAATGCGACCAATTTTGATCTAGTTCGATGTCTAGAAATTGAATAAAAAAGTGAAATTAAAGATAGCAGGTGTTCCCATTTGCGATCAAAATAATAACTATAATTTTAATCTTTTTTTTTTTTTTTTTTTTTTTTTTAAACATTCACACTTTTTCCTCATTCACACTCACATTCACACACACATTCATACAGTCTTTTCAGCAACTCAGGCCATTTAAGACTTTGACGATACCCGTTGTAATTAATATATATATTGTAGGTTCAGGCATTTCTATTTAAGCCATCTGGTATCCAAATGGCTTAAATAAAATCATCGGACTGCCTGGGTCCGAACCCGCGACGTTTGGTATAAGAGGTAGGCGCGCTACCTACTACGCCACACCCGGGGGCTAATTTTAATCAAAAGGAGATATATTTTGATTGAAATGGGAATAATTTTTCAATTTCGCATTTATCTTAAACCCGTATTCATAGTCGTTCCTTGAGGAAGAAGGAATCCTTATATCTATAGATTTATTATGGCTTAAGGATTCCTTGTTCCTCAAGCAATGACTATGAATACGGGAATTAAAAAATGAGGCACTCACGGGATTCGAACCCGGAGTCCAAGCCCGGGGTGTTTTAACAACTTGTCGCACCGTCCATGGGACCGGGGGACCGGTCGCCATGGAGACAGAGTTGTTTTTGGATTCCGTTTTGCTATTTTATTTATTTATTTTTTTTATTTCATTTAAGGTCTTTTTCGGCATCGAAGGTCATTTATTTAAATTGCCGTTTTGCTATTGAAACAGATTGGTTTTGTAGATGCGTTGTTCTTTTCGCGTAACAAACTAAACATTTAGGGCGCATATGTAATGGAATTTATGATGATAGTTATAAATTCAGAATATTAATAAATATTTAGAAAAATAAAAATTAATTAACGTAAGAGCACTCGCACGAGTGCTTTATTTTTTCTGTTTACGGATTTAAGGCAAATAACTCAAGTTTTAATACTTGAACGATCGAGGAATGTTTTGAGTTGGAATATACAAAATTTTTTTTTTTTTCATGAGTCTTGTCAGCTTAGAATTGTTATATATATTCTTTATTTTAGTACCTTTTTCATTTCTTCATATGAATTGATTAAAATATTCGGCTGATCTCTGATTTTCCAAAAGGATAAAACGTGAGCCCAATAGGGTGCATAAGCACCTAGAAAAAAAAAAAATTAAAAGTATTCACTATTTCACGTTCTTAAACTAATCAAATTAATTTTATTTCAATTTGACAATTTAATTAAAACACTATAAATAATTACGCTACAATTGGAAAAAAAAATTTATTTATTTAACAATAAAATTTTGAGACTAACTTCATTTCTGATTTAAAAATCAAAGAAGATCCCAGTTGGGGCCCCATTTTTTTTCTATGGTAAACAAAAACTTTCAAAATTGTATATTTACATTTATCATTGATGAAATCTTCAAAAAAGTCTTCAAGAGCAAACGTCTTTCCATTAAAATACATAATATGATGATAAAAAGAGACAACGATATCTCTGGGATCACGATGAAGGTATATTATCTAAAAACAAAAACAAAAAATATTACAACTACAAATACAAATAATCTTGAAATAAAATTCCAAAAAGAAAAAAAATAATTAAAACCTTTGGTTTAACTTCAAAAATTCTTTTAGGAAGAAGTTGATAAGGTAAGTGACTTTTGATAAATCTTGGCGAAGGGTAGTTCTTTATTAAGATGTAATTCTTTGTGATTCTACGAGATCTAGGGAAGAATTTAAATTAGGAAAGTGTTAACGTCTCGATTCTGGTTTTAATAGTAAATTTATATATCATAGGCGTATCCAGGGGGGGGGAATTCGGGGATTCAAACCTCCCCCCTTGACTAGTTGGGATCTGAAACAAAACTGGATATTTTTTTATCTATAGGCCAGGCCCATGGGCGTAGCCAGACATCTTGTTAGGGGGGGGGGGGGCAACCCCTCGTTAGGGCGAGAGGGAGGGGGGTTGCAATTAATATATACATAGATTATTAATTATTTATTTAATAAATAAAAAAAAAAATTTAATTAATGTAGTGGATTGGGGCGTTAAAAAAAATTCTCTATGGGAAAAATATATATTTGTTTTTTTTTTTTTTTTAATTTTGGGGTATGCCCATGGCCAGGCCTCTAACCTCTAATCTTAAAAAATTAGTACAGTGCAATTAATGAAATCATTGCAATGATAAATAAATTATTTATCGAAAAAATTAAGATATTTGATTATTTGTCAGCCATTTAAAATTAAAATATCGAAACTAATTTCATTTGGTGTTAAAAAAAAAATAATTAAATAAAGTTCAAAGAAAATATTTTTTTCATTTTTTGGTAACAGTAGTCAATGAATGCTCTAGCCCTGAGCCACCTGACAAGGATTCAAAGAAAAATTACAATTTCATAAATTGGCAATAGCCATTAAATTAGAAATTAATGATACACATACAAACAATGAATAAAAATTAATTAGTTATTATTAATTTTTAATTTTCAACAATAAATATATCCATTATTGTGTTCATTATAGAGTAAATATTTTTATTATTAAAGTTGAACTACATTTAACAAATTGTAACCAAAATATTTTAGGATTATTTTCAGATCTTTTCATCGGGTGTGTTCCCCAATCAGCTCACCAATTACTGAGGGCTAACATAAACAAATGTCTTACTTTTTGTTTGTAAGATGGACGTAAGGAAAATCAAATATTAATTATAAGGACCGTCGACCAAAAATAAATACTTCTGCATATTATCCGTTTATTTGTAAATATTTCGATCCCAGTGGTATGAAATCATCTCCCGTACAATCAACAGATGTTTCGATACTTTCTCCCATCCAATATAACAAAATAGCTGAGCATTCCATGAATGCAATTTTTATAATTGAATCGTTTATTTCAGAAAGCACCTAAGTGCGCTTTTTTCAACTTTCGGAAAACTAAAGAAAACTGTTTTGCAGCTTAAGTATAGGTCTAGTCTCCTTCAAATTTTTTACCAAATCAAAAACATGCTATTGGGATAATCTAAAAGATGTATTTACCTTTAAATTGTACAGTAGCACCAAAAACACATGATTTGAAATTTTGTCGCTTAGGTGGTTTCTGAAATAAACGATTCAATTAACGTAGTAGTAGTAACGATTTGCAAAACATCTGTTGATTGTATTGAAGATGATTCCATATCACTGGGGTCGAAATATTTACAAATAAACGGATAATAGGCAAAAGTATTTATTTTTTGGCCGACGGTCCTTATAATTAATAATATTGTCTTACTTTTTCCGAAATATAATTTAATTTATTTATTTAATATTGTCAGAAATCTCAACCATAATTACACTCTAGTTCTAATGCATGTCTTGAAGATTGTTTTTACAGAAAATAGCCCGGAAAAAGTTTCCTATAAAGTTTTAATACTAAGATTTTCTATCCATATTTCTATTTATTTATAATTTATTTTAGATTTCAGTGGGCTGGCTACGGCCCTGGCCCCAGTCTCCAAGGAGTTACTCTAAATAAACTGATTATTGACATAAATCACTAGTCGGTGATGACTCCGATTGAATAGAACACGCAGGCGACGCTAATTGCCAGTGACTCAAATTTGGTGCCAATCGACTTTATTTAAATAACGCCATTATCATTTTTGATACTGTCAAAAATATATATATATTTTTTTTTTTTTTTTTTGAAGAGAGGGTCACCTCTTAAGTTAATTCCTCGTTTGTTTCTAGGTAAGGGGTTTGCATCCTGTCTCCATTTATTTTAATTGAATTGGCTACCAATTTAAATAAAGGGATGTATAAATGCCCCCCGTTTAAAAAAAGGTAGATAAAAATGTATTTACTCAAAAAAAGGAAAGCGATTTTCTAAATAATCCCTTTTTGCTCCATCATAGTCGAGATCGTTCACTAGAAGCCAAACCATCTCCTGGGTCCATGTCATCCCTAAAACAAAGATAAGAGAAAGGAAACACATTCATATATTGGCCCAGTCTCCGTCCCGGCACGGCAATGACGTTTCGAGAAGCAGGCAGAAGCGAGTGTGGATGCTGGTTTCCCCAACGTTTCGGTAATGAGACCGAGAGGAGTGTCGGAGTTGTCTCCTACGAGTCCCGATGATGAGATGATGTTGACTCCTTTGAGTCAAGAGAATGAGTGAGATCTTGACTCTTCAGAGTCGTGATCGAGACTCGTCCAATCCAGATAAACAGTGATGATAAACGCCGGCCACCGCAGCGCGCCCACTCGACCTCGGAGACAGCGTTCCGGGAATAAGCCACTTCCTCACCGGGCACTCAACTCAGGCCTTGTCCTTATTATATTACAAAATTATATAAATTAAGTAAAATCTGAGCCATCACACTTATTAACAGGCTCCTCGGTACATCCCCCTCGGATAAGGATTAAGGACTTATTTTAATAATAATTTTTTTTTTTTTTTTTATTTTACATTTCTTTTTTTTTTTTTTTAAATAGATGAAAAATATTTAATAAAAATAAAAAATTAAAATCAGAAATATAGCAAATAAGATCAAATGAAACAATGAGGCCTAGCACAGGCAATGGATAATAAAAAAGTAAAAAAAAAAATTTTTTTTAAATCTACAGGGCTGCAAAAGGCGGTCATGTTGCGATGTATTTTGTCATTTTGCCAGCACACTTTACTCTTGTACTTCATAGGAAAAGATAGGAGAATTGATTGCCATGGTAACAAAATATAAATATTAACTAGGCCCAGGGACGGATTAAAGGGGGGGCGAGGGGGGCGATCGCCCCCTCCCCGAGAAGAAATTCAAAAAGTTATAAAAACTAGTAATCTAAAGAAATTATGATTTCCCTCTCTTTAATTTCAAATGAATTTGTTATCAATCAATTTAAATAAATAGGAAAGGGGTCTAAATGGCCATAGATGCCGACAAAGTCCTTAAATAAAAAAAATTAAAAAAAACCGCCCCCCCCCGACAAACTTGCATTAATCCGCCCCTGACTAGGTAGAGCCTTGTTTGAAAAGGATGGAATTTTTTTCAATCAATGCTCAGACTCAGGGCGTATATAAGGGGGGCCGAGGGCCGGGCCCCCCCCGAAATTTCCCAAACACATATACATATATAGGGATATACAGACATCAGCGCAACAAATTTTTCCGCAGGATGGAAAACTTTGTTCCGCAAAAGAAAAAATGTTCCGCAAAAATTTCGTGTGAAAAACAATTTAGTTTCTTAAAAAAAAAATTTCCGTAGAAAAATTTTTGAGTTCGGCCCCCCCCCCGAAAAAAATTTCTATATACGCCCCTCTCAGACTGTTCATTAGCCTCGATTTCCAAGTCTTTTTTTCCTAGTTTATAAATTTTACATCTTGAATTTTAATATATTAGCGGGACTAAATATATCTCGACACAAAAAATCTGGTGCGACAGTCACACCAGATTTTATTGAACCCTTTTATATTTCTTCTATATCTGTGGGTGTAAATAGAAAAAGAGAGATTTGTTACCACTTTTAGGATAGGAAATAACCCAGATGTCGTCCGGACGGATTTCGCTCTCCCGAGATTCCTCCAAGGATTCAGCGATTGATCGAACGATGATCGAATTCCAAGGCTTGATTCGGAAAAATCCCGATTGCAGTTTCTCTAAATGAAATTCCTTCTCCATATTTTTTTATTTTACGTAAATGGTCATGAGATCATAATGGTTTAGAGGAATAAATGAGACTGGTGGACGTTGCTGTCTTTTTAAGATAATTTAATCACAAAAGGGAAGAGGAAATGGTGGGACGAGAAGGGGGAAAATTGATTAAAACATTCTAGAAATATAGAATTCTTTTTTATTTTCCTCAACTATAAATAATTCCATTAGGTCTTTCATTAGGTTCTTGGATGCATATTCTCCTGTCCACTTACGTCATCAAATTTGGATCTCTACACCTAAGCATTGACATGTCTTTATGAAGATGTATCCAGTTAACCTGACTGGTTTTTTTTCTTCTCAAAAACTATTCAATTTTCAAAAAATCGTGAAAGAACACAATTTCAAAATCTTTGAAAAAACTACTAATAGGTAAAGTATTACTTCTGAAAGGACTTATTTACTCTAAAAGTTAAGATATATTAAATTTCATCGATCTGGCTGCATGAGTTTTATGTGATCTTGTACAGCCATACAGACTAGACAAAAAAAATTTGGTGTGACTGGTCGCACATGACACAACTTTCTTTTAAATTTGGAAATTGAAATTTTGTGTTCTGTGTATGTCGTACCAGATTTTTTTGTGTATTTAGTATACATATATTTAGTTTCCTCCAATATATTAGAATTCAAAATTCCAATCCAGGGCCTATCGAGGATTTGTTTTTTTTTTTTTTTAACACTCCACACTTTTTCCCATTTACACAGTATTTTCGGCAACTCAAGCCATATAAGACTTTAGACTATAACCGTTTTGGAATATATATATCGAGGTCCAGGCATTCTTATTTGAGCCATTTGGTATCCAAATGGCTTAAATAAAATCCTCGGATTGCCTGGGATCCGATCCCGCGAGAAGGTTAGCACGCTAACCCCTACACCAAGCCCGTAGGCGGCTTCAAGATGTTTTTTTTTTTTTGATTCCCCTTTTTAGGCTGCAGAGTGTTGTAATATATATTAGATTAAACACACTTTTATTTGGGAAGAAAAATATATTTATTTATAACGAGAAAATCTTTACAACAATGTAACAATGCATCAATGCATGAGTCTCACATGCGGTGATTTTCATAAGTATCTTACAAGCGCACTCTATCAATTCCCCACTTTGCGTGTAAGATTCATATGAAAGTCACCTGTTTACATTAATTTAATTTCTTTCAGGCACTTCACTAATTTTTCTTTCGGTAAATTCTTCGTTAGAAAATCGGCTTCCATGTCTTCTGACTTCACGTGTTGCAAAATTATCTTTCCGTTTATAAATTCGTCCTTGACAAAGTACAATTTCCGATTGATATGTTTTGTTCTCGAGGTAACTTTAACAGATTTTATCCAATCTATTGCAGCTTGACTGTCTGTCTTTAGTCTGATTGGATATGTTTTTATACTTGTTAGTTCTAATTCTTCTATTAAATTGTTCACCCACTTGGTTTCACATAAACCTTCTGTAACTGCAATTAATTCCGCTTCACAAGTCGACAAGGCCACTAAATTTTGTTTCTTACTCTTCCAGGTTATCAAACATTCTCCAATCTTCACACAGTAACCTGAATAGGACTTGCCGTCTTGTGTACTGCACCAACTTGCGTCTGTACTTAATGTGATTTCATTTCCAGTTCCGTTGAATTTTAGTGAATAGTCACATGTTCCCTTTAAGTACCTATAAATTCGTTTGAGTGCCGTAAAATGCATTTCTCTGGGATCGTTACTGTATTGTGATAATTTACTCACATTATAGCTAATATCTGGTCTTGTTCCAGTAGAAAGGTACATAAGGGATCCCAACATTTCCTGGTAAAACGTTTTCTCTATTTTCTTCGAATCTTCATAATTATCTAAATCTTGATTGATATCACCTGGTGTTTTTACTATGTTCGCCTTTTCAAGACCATATTTTTCTAATATCTTGTGGATATGTGTCTTTTGGCTTATTTCATATCCCCACTTTTCTTCTTTAATATTTATTCCTAAATACGGCTCATTTTCTTTCTTCTGCTTTAGTATCACATATTTACTTAACTGACTTGATAATTTTTCAATAAATTTCTCACTTGTTCCAGCTATTATTATGTCGTCCACATATAAACCAAGAATGGCAAATTCATTTCTATCTTTTATTTTAAATACACACGGGTCGCTATTCATTCTCTTAAAATTCATTTTTGAAAGAATTTCATTAATTTTTAAATACCAGCATCTGCCTGATTGCGGTAAACCATACAGACTCTTTTTTAATTTACATACCATGTTTTCTTTCCCAATTTCTTCATATCCTTTCGGCTGTTCCATATACGTTGTTTCTTCTAAGTCTCCGTAGAGATACGCTGTTTTTACATCGTAGGTCTTAATTTTGAATTTAAATTTTGCTGATATTGCTAAGATTGTTCGTAGACTCTCCAATTTTATAACAGGAGAAAAAGATTCTCTGTAATCAATTCCTGGCCTTTGATTACAGCCCATTGCTACTAATCTTGCTTTAAATAATTTCCCTTCTGGACCTTCTTTTAAGTTATATACCCATCTATTTTTGATAACTTTCATTCCTTCCATTTTCGGTACTAATTCCCAAACGCCATGCCCTTTTAACGATTTTATCTCTTCTTCCATTGCTTTGTACCATTCTTCTCTTTCTTTCATTTTTCTTGCCTCTTCATAGTTGTTTGGAATCTTTATTTCATCTTTAAATATTGTTTCAGCTCTATTCTTATCTATTAAGCGTTGTGATCTTCTAACTCCTTCGCTTAGTAGTTTTTCTTCTTGTTCTCTTAGAATTTTTCTATGTCTTTCTTCTAGAACTTCTTTGGTGTCTCCTCTTCTCCTTCCCGGTATGCCATTCTGTATTTGATTTTGACCTTCATCTTCTCTAGCCAATGGTGATTCTTGCCTCAACTCTTCTGGTATCTGTTCTTGAATAATATCTTCTGGTTCATTTTCTTGCCTCAACTCTTCTGGTATCTGTTCTTGAATAATATCTTCTGGTTCATTTTCTTCTCCCATCTCATTTTCAGTTTCAGAATTTCTTTCCCTCTGTAAACTTATTTCAATTATATTTTCTTCTTCATCTTCTTCGCTGTTATTTTCATTTTCACTTCCCTCTTCTTGACTTTCAATTTGTAAAAATTCTTCAAAATTTGTATTTTTAGATAGCAATTCATTTCCTTTCATTTCTTCGCAAAATTTTACAGTTCTCGCTTCTTTTATAGAGTTATCACTTGGATCATAAATTCGATACGCTTTTCTTTTTTAGTGAATATCCCACAAATATTCCTTTTTCGGCCTTTGGTGAAAACTTGCTTCTACGTTCTTTTGGGATGTACCAATATATCAAACATCCAAATACCTTGAGATGATTTCCTGATGGTATTTTCCCAAAAAATTCTTCAAAAGGTGATTTAAAACTAATATTTTTATTTGGTGTACAATTCTTTAAGTATGCAGCCGTTGCTACTGCCTCAGCCCAGAACTTTGCTGGTAAATTCGCATCAATTAACAATGTTCTTGCTGAATCAATTACCGTTCGGTTATACCGTTCTGCGACTCCGTTACTTTGCGGTGAATACGGTACGGTCAATTGATGTCTAATTCCCTCGCTTTTCAGGAAGTCTTCAAATTCATGATTGGTAAACTCCGATCCATTGTCACTCCTTACCGTTTTAATAGAGAATCCTGTTTCATTTTCATATCTTCTCTTGAAGTCTGTAAAATATTTCAGAGTTTCATCCTTCGTTTTGAGAAAATATACGAAACAAT
>JAKCPI010028658.1:0-18465 GCA_023213315.1 Euborellia annulipes | reverse complement strand
ATCATCTTTAAATACGTTCTTGCAACCCAAAATTATTTAGCGGAAGGTTTTAAACGACAAAAAGCGTTTAAATACGTTCTTGCAACCCGGCATTAATCGAATAATTTTCTGAAAATTTTCAGTTAAACGCCTACGATCCGAAAAAAAAAAGTTTCACTTGCATCATTGGTTTCATAAAACCACACATGATTTGTGTTTTTGCACTCACAAAGAGGCAATAAATGTTATTGTGATCGTACATAAGATTTAAATGCAAATTGAGAAACAGTTAAGCATCATCATTTAATACAGAGCTAATATTGACACTGGCAATTAATAAAATAAAAAGCTATTAGCCTCCACCTCTTCTAGATAGCGTAATTATGCATGACGTTACACCTTTTATATTTAAGGCTCTAACAGACAGAACGCGAAATTCGCGTCGCTTGGCGATTTTTCAACGCCGCGAAAGGCCGCGAAATGTTGTATAAGGCAAGACTGTATCATCCCCGTCACACAGGGGGCGAACTTACGCGGCGTAAACGCTCTCTTTCGCGCGACAGCTTTTTCGAGTTGTACAAAATTACAACTCCTTCGCGCGAACAGGCGAACTCTCTCATCAAGATGAGTGATGTTAATGAAAAATTATTAGAGTGTGTAAGGAAATACCCTTTAATATATGAATCATCTCATCCCCTCTACAAAAATATGGCCAAGAAGGCGGAGGTTTGGGAAATTATATCCCAAGAGCTGGGAATACCAAGTAAGTACGAATACTTACGAATCATAACTTATTATTAATATATTATTATTATATTATTATAATTATTAAATAGGGATCGGTTTTATACTAATTTACATATTTTTTTTCTAAATTAAAAAAAAACACTTGTTTTTTCGCCTCTAACTAAATAAAAGAAAAGTAAATAATATTAAAGTTATAATATAATATTATAGTCTATATTTAATAAGACTGTAATAAATATGTTTTTTGTTGGCAGCCAATCTAAGATTAGCAAAAAGTCAGAATCGAGGTAATTGAATAGTATTATCTTATATTCCAATTTACAAGCCTCGAAAAATATTTAATCAAAGTTATCATTACTAAATAAGATTTAAATAAAATCTAATTTTGCAATGATATTTTATTTCTTTGGTAATATAATACTGTACTTTATTTATAAAATATTTATAAATTCATTAAATAAAGATTGTTTTTATATTGATAATATTTATGAATAGATGAATAATACATTATACTACTATTTTTTTTTTTTATTAATAATGATAAGTATTAAGCCAGACTCAATTATGCAGCTAATACAATTGTAGCTTTGTGAACCTTTATGAAATAGGGCCCAGATCGACCTAATTTGACTTTTCAAAATTTAAAATAGTGTATTACTGCTTGTATTTTAATAATTAACAGTCCTCATGAGGATCGTGATTTGCGACCGAAACGTCGACGATTAATAATTAAATAAAAATTTGTTATGTAATTTCCTTAGCTGCTGCGTCTCCTGAATTCAATTTTGAAGCCTACAGCTGCTTTTCATCGTTATTTGTATATTATTCATTTTTTTAATAAAGTGGTGATAATAAAAAAGTTTGAAAAAAAAATTCAAAATAATAGTGTTTTTCTTCTTTATTTATATTTTATATACATTTTATAAAGTTCATTTATAATTCCAAATTACTCTTTATAATTATGATCTACTGGCAAAGTAATCAGCAAATCTTTCGCGGACTTGAATCGCGGCATTGGTTGATCTTCGATTAGTGGCATTTGTTTGTTCGAAAGCAATCATAGGCTCTGTGGCATCATCTTCCCTGAGATCATTGGCTGAATATTCTATGTCAACATTATTCTTAATTATAATGTAGTTATGCAAACAGGTAGCAGCTTTAACTATGCTATCTGCAGTTGGGACAGCTGTATCTATTGGTCTCAAAAATATACGCCATTTCATGGTCAATATACCGAACGCATTTTCTACGACACGACGAGCTCGACTGAGCTGTGCATTGAAACATTTTTTTTTTTTCATCGAGTATTCTAGCTTTTGGATATGGCCTCATTAGATACGTTTGAAGTGCAAAGCCTTCATCTCCAACCATGACATGGGGCACAGGTGTATTTGTGCCAGGTAGTGGTTTTGGGGGGAGAATATTTTTTCCATTAATGTAGTGCTTGTAGAAACAGGAATTCTCAAATATATGACTGTCGCTATGTCGTCCATAACTTCCAATGTCAACTACTATGAACTTGTAGAATGGGTCCACCACTGCCAGAAGGACTAGGGAAAAAAATTTTTGTAGCAGTAATAGTCAGATCCGCTGTTTTTGGGGCATTTTAATTTGATGTGTTTTCCGTCTATGCTGCCTACACAGTTCGGGAAACCCCATTGAGATGAAAAACCTTCCTCAGCATTTTTCCACGTCTGTGTCGTGGGAGAAGGCATATATATTGGTTGCAAAACTTTCCATATTTCCAGACACACTTCACTTACTATTTTGGAAACAGTTGATCGTCCTAGGCGAAAAGAAAAAGCTATAGTCTGGTAACTGTCGCCAGTAGCCAAATACCTGAAAAAAACAACTTTTGAATAACGATGAGAAATGGCTGAGGATTTTGAAATGGATATAGGAGACTTTGCAGCCAAGGAATTAAATAAAAACTTTTATTTATTTGCTAACCGTCGACGTTTCGGTCGCAAATGAGGACCTTTCTCAGGACGAATAATTGTTAGATTACAATATTGACAGCATTATATTTAATTATGGTTGCGAAATTATGCAATATTTGATGTATAGTGGAATGAGACGACATAGTGTAGAAAAATACTTTATTATTTGTTCTTTTGCCGATCGATTTCGTCCAATGGACATCCTCAGGCAATCGATCGGCAATAGAATAAAGAATAAAGTATTTTCCTACACTCAGTCTTCTCATTCCACTATTCATCAAATATTGCATTATTTTGCAATGATAATTTAATATAATACTGTCAATATTGTATTATAACAATTATTCGTCCTGAAGAAGGTCCTGATTTTCGACCGAAACGTCGTCGGTTATCACTTAAATAAAAGTTTTTATTTTATTCGTTGGCTGCAAAACATCCAACCCTTTTAAATAATTGGAAATTATATAAACTTTAATATAAATGCTAATAAGTAAAAATTAGTTGCCTATAAATACCAATCAAAATATTTTATTTTTGTTTTTTTTTTTCAGGTGATATAGCAAAAAAAAAAATGGAAAAATTTGCGGGACACTTATATTAGGTTCAAGAAAAACCTTAAAGGTGTAACTGGGCAGGCCAAAAAAAATATAAATTGGGTATGGGGTCAACAAATGCAATTTTTGGATGATAGTCTTAGAACACGCCCCACTGGCAGCAATATAGCAAGTGAAGAAATTCAAGACTCCACATTACATGACAACGAAACTCAAGATGAAACTGTTGAACCTGAAATAGAAATATTTCCTGCCTGTACACAAATGCCGATGCTACCCCCGCCACTGGCGAAAAAAAGAAGGTTGGGCGTGAGGCCATAAATAATACATCCATGTACTCGCCCGTGGACAAAGTTATTGAATATTTCGAAAGCAAACCTTCAAGACGCGAATTTGATGGAATAGACCATTTATTTCTTAGTTATGCTGAGACATTTAGAAAATTTCAACCAGTGAATCAAGCAAAGATAAAAATTGAACTAGCCAATCTTTTCGCAAAAATGGAAATTAATGAACTAGATACAGCATTACACTCATCTAAACAACCAACTACCTATTCATCTATGCATAATTATTCACCATCAACCTCAGGATATACTAAGTCACCGGCCTCAGATTATCATAATTTGAGTCCAATGGACCCACCACCACCAAACAATGATGACGAAAGCTTACGTCATTTGTATGAAAATTATTGTTCTCATATCGGACAAAATTAATTTAAAATAAATAATAATGTTATTGATTTAAAATAAATTTTATTAGGCCTTAATTTTAGATTGTAATTAAATTTAAATTAAACCTATTATAAAATATGCAAGAGGAATTTTTTTTATCAACCTACCTCAAACAAACGGCTAATCTTTCTCTTGTTTCCACAGGTCTCCTCCAATTCGTTGTAAGCTTTACAATATTTGGCTCGAGTAGGTCATGAAGTTCTTCAAAACTTTTTCTTGACATTCGAAAATATAAAAAAAAACGATCTTCATGAGAGCGCAGCTCCCGACACAGACGGTGGTATTCACCCAGTTCATCTCGTTTTTTATTTATTGGGTGGACCCAATACCGCCTATTAAATTTCTTTTTGCTGCTCTCAATCAAAGCTAAAAGAAAGAGAGCTTCCTCTTCTTCAGAGCTACTCATTCTTTGTTTGAGTAAAGCGAACTGACTGAAGAAACATATACACAATACCGGATCGTACGCCCAGATTACGCTTCCTGTGTGGCTTAGCAAAAACGCCTTTCGCCGCGAAATACGCGCGTAGCCTGAGCGACGCGAATTTCGCGTTCTGTCTGTTAGAGCCTTTACTCTCTCTCTCTCTCTCTCTTGCGTTGTTGTTGTTGTTGTTTATTCCTCCCAACTTTTTCAATCTCTCACTCGTCGACGTTGTTGTTGTTGTTAGTATTAGCTTACCAAAAAAAAAAAAGAGTAAATAAACTTTTAACTTGTTGTTAGACTACAAGATTTAATAAATTTATTATTTATATATATATATATATCTTCTAAATATATAAGTTAATAATGGAAATTAACTTTTGAGGTGAAGGGAAATTTATTATGATTAAAATCTGGAGTGTGATTTGCATTTGAATAAAGCAGCAGAGAGCGGAGAAAAATCCTTTTTTTTTTTTGTTTTTTGTTGAATGGTGACCACGAGTTAACCAAATTAAAACTTGCCTAATTCTATTTGAGTTCAACATTCTACACCTCAGATTAGCGGTATTTGAAATCAAATTAAAGCCCTAAAGTGCAAGGATGAATTCATCTGAAGCGTAATTGAAATAAATTTTGTTTTTTAACCGATTTGAATCCCCGGGTACGTGGAGTAGAGTTCTTCTTGCCTCTTGTGCTCAGGGGGTCACTTCACGTCTCCAAATTTTATTTCCTTATCAATCATTCTAGTTCAAATAGCCGCCTATGCCGGAAAATAAAATACCACCTTGATCAAAAAGTTCCCGGAATAATGGCGCTCCCATCGTTCCGATTTGAGTTTTTTTACTTTCTCTTACCTATGTATATATGTAATATATATATAGAGAGAAAGTATTGGATTCATGTCAAAAATTCGATGTCGAGATTTTGATGGATCTTCACGTTTTGAGGTCCACTGAATCCAAAAAAGTGGTTTTCGCGACATGGTCTGTCTGTGTGTGTGTCTGTGTGTCTGTGTGTCCGTGTGTCTGTGTGTCTGTGTTCAATTTTAAGCATGAAGGAATTGAGCTATGAGGCTGAAATTTTATATTTAAGTTAAACACCCCCCGGGACCGGAAAAATAAGCTTTTAATCAAAATCGGCCAAAGAGTACTAGTACTTTACTGATGTACTTTTTCAGTTTTTTTCGATTTTCTCAAAATTCGCTCCAACGATTTTTTTTTAAATTCAAAAATCAATTAATTTTTAGATTCTCTTTAAAATGTATATTCTCATTTTGCAATTGAAATCTTCTGAAGACCACTTTACTCTTGTACTCCATAGAAAAGATAGGAGAAATGGTTGCCATGGTAACAAAATATAAATATTTTCCCATACTTATAAATTTTACATCTGAATTCATATGTTTCGTACTGTCGGGAACTAAATATATGTCGACACAAAAAATCTGGTGTGACAAGCACAGAACACAACTTTCGATTACCAAAGGTAAGAGAAAGTTGTGTGCTGTGCGCCAGTCACACCAGATTTTTTACTTTCTCTTACCTATGTATATATGTAATATATATATAGAGAGAAAGTATTGGATTCATGTCAAAAATTCGATGTCGAGATTTTGATGGATCTTCACGTTTTGAGGTCCCCTGAATTCAAACAAGGGGTTTTCGCGACATGGTCTGTCTGTCTGTGTGTGTGTGTTCAATTTTAAGCATGAAGGAATTGAGCTACGAGGATGACACTTTATATTTAAGTTTTGTACCCTCCTAGGGCGTGAAAATAAGCTTTTAATCAAAATCGGCCAAAGAGTACTAGTACTTTACTGATGTACTTTTTCAGTTTTTTTCGATTTTCTCAAAATTTGCTCCAACGATTTTGATTAAAATTCATAAATCAATTATTTATTTAGATTCTCTTTAAAATGTATATTCTCATTTTGCCATTGAAATCTTCTGAAGCACACTTTACTCTTGTACTTCATAGGAAAGATAGGAGAAATGGTAACAAAATATAAATATTTTCCCACGTTTATAAATTTTACATCTTAAATTCTAATATATTGGCTGAAACTAAATATATGTCGACACAGAAAATCTGGAGTGAAAGCACAGAACACAACTTTCAATTACCGAAGGGTAAGAAAATGTTGTGTGCTATGCGACAGTCACATCTGATTTTTTTAAACACTTTTTTTCTCATTCACACTCACACACACACATACACAATCAAGCGCGCTACCAACTACGCCAAGCCCGGGGCTGTAATTGGACTTAATTTCTGATAAAGCTAGACAAAACTCCGTGCTGGCCTGTACCTAGGGTCACGGGTTCGCATCCCGTCCAATGCGACAAAATTTTATTTCCGATCTATTTAATTAAATAGGGACAGTGTCTAAATGGCCTCCGATGTCAAAAAGGCATTAAATAAAATTTAAAAAAAAAATTTTGCATTTGAAATTTTTTGCGCCTCACCTTTTGAGAATTCCAGGATCCGAGAATTTTTCCTGGACTCTCCATAATGTCATCTATAACAGTGGTGCGCAATCTATCTTCATTTGCGACCATTTTTTTTGAAAAAATTTATCGCGGCCCTTCTCTCTTAAAACGAATTAGTAGAATATTTACTTATTCAAACAGTAGGTAAGAAAATTACACCAAATTTAGTCATTTTGAGTAGAATCTACTAATATATTTAGTAAGTTTATTGTTTACTTTTAGATTAGTTATTTTTTACTAATTCAAAAAGTAGTTCATTCAATTCCCGCTGGCTAGAGAGAAGCCAACATGGCCGACCAGCTGTTTGATCGGTTCCTTAATAAAGACATTTTTGGCAATATAAGGCTTTATTTAAGTTATAATAATACAAATAAATAATAATATTGAGATAACTTGTATTTTTTGTTAAAAATTGCAGGAAATATATGTTAAGTCAAAACAAATAGATTCCAAATTTTTTTAAATTAATAAAATATTATTTTTTAAATAGTCAATTAAGAAATATTTTTACTTAAAATTTAGTAAATATATTTCTTGATATAACGATAATTAGTTTTATTAAGTTTATTTAGAAATAAATTGCTGGGAAGGAATATAGTAACATTCAAGTAAAAAGCATTGTTAACATCAGCGACATACTTATGAGTCATTTCATTTCAAATCAACACAGAAAAGTACCATTTTCAACCCGACCATCTCCGATTTTGATGAAATTTGGTGTGTTCATTGTACATGATGAGAGAATGAAAAATGCCAAATTACAGAATTGTAGCACAAGTAGAACAAAAGTTATGGCCCCCCAAAATTTAAAAAATTTCGGAAAATTTCAAAATCTTTGCAGACAAAAACGGCTGTAACTTCTGTTCTAATAAAGATAGAACTATGAACCAAGTATTTTTGGAAAGGTCTTGAAACAAGCTTTAAAATGATGTGCAACATGATCACATTCCAACAATGAAAATAATTAAGGTCATTGACTTTAACCTTTGACCTTGAATATCTCAAAACATGTCACCTCCAAAATTGATGAAAAAAATATATATGCTTCCTTATTTTACGGTAAACAACATATTAAAATTTCATTTTGGGACCACATTGGGATTAGGAGATAAAAATTCTTATGTAAAGCTATCTGATGCAAAAATGCACTACAAAGCATATGTTGAGTGCAAAAGAATTGCATAAAATATTAACCAATCAGAGTTAAGCTGAAAATCTGAATAGGTCATAGGCGTCGGACGTGGGGGGACATGGGGGGAGCAAAGGACATCCCCCCCCCGGGATTATCCAGGGGAGGAAGCCAAAATCTTATATATCTGGTAGTTGGTTAGCCTATATTACACAGGGCAACAAAAAGGACCTTTTCTTTGTTGATTGAGAATTTGAAGCTATTTCTGGGTATATGGGTAGCGCTGATTCCAAAAATGCCATCAGTTTTGCCCCATCACGTCAGATTTTAGAGCTATAGAGAAAACAAAATTTTAATAGAAAATGTGCTCTAAAGCGGCTCTAATTTTATATTACCTGGTTTTTTTAAGGCCGCACCCTTTAAAAATATGCAGATAGTTATAATACATATAAATTGTAGGTTTCAGCCGAATCGGAGGTCATTTAGACGTCCCGCAAACGGTTTAAATTTTAGAAAAATCGAATTTTTTCAGTTTTTTTTTGGCTTACTAAAATTTATTCATTCGTAAAAATCAGTTAATTATTAATAAAAACGTCAGCAAAGAAAAAACACAAGTACACTCACTGGTCGGAAAAAATTAGGAACCGACCGAACATTCGGTTTCGGTTACGGTTTCGGCCAGTTTCGGCCAAAAATCATGGTTTCGGCCGTAGTTTCGGTTTCGGCCAAAAAGTGGCCGAACCTTTCGGCCGGCCGAAACCAGAGTCTGAAAAAAATGGGATGAGACTCGCATGCAAAAAAAAAAAAAAAAAGGTCAAATAATTTGCACTTGAGGGAGAAAAAAATTTTAGTCTCCCTAAAAAAAAGGTAAAATGATTTTCAAGGGAGGGAAAAAAAAATTCAAAAAAAAAAAAAAGGTAAAATGAAAAAAAAATTTTATAGGAAATACAAGTTTCGGTTTCGGTTACGGTTTCGGCCGAAACTAAGGTTGAGGCCGAATATTCGGTTTCGGTTTCGGTTTCGGCTGAAAATCTTGTTTCGGTCGGACCCTAGAAAAAATGAACTTTGTTCAAATGAACGTTTTTGTTCATAATTTCCGTAATAATTAACAGATTTTTACAAATGAATAATTTTTATAAAGCCAAAGAACTATAGAATATCGTAAATATATGTTTTTTTCATTCAGGGATACCCAAAATAGTATTAGGGGTGACCAAAGCAAAAAAAAACTGAAAAAATTCGATTTTTCTAAAATTTAAACCGTTTGCGGGACGTCTAAATGACCTCCGATTTGGCTGAAACCTACAATTTATATGTATTATAACTATCTGCATATTTTTAAAGGGTGTCGCCGTAAAAAAAACCAGATAATATAAAATTAGCGCAACTTTAGAGCACATTTTCTATTAAAATTTTGTTTTCTCTATAGCTCTAAAATCTGACGTGATGGGGCAAAACTGATGGCATTTTTGGAATCAGCGCTACCCATATACCCAGAAATAGCTTCAAATTCTCAGTCAACAAAGAAAAGGTCTTTTTTGTTGCCCTGTGTAATATAGGCTAACCAACTACCAGATATATAAGATTTTGGCTTCCTCCCCTGGATAATTCCGAGGGGGGGGGGATGTCCTTTGCTCGCCCCATGTCCCCCCACGTCCGACACCTATGAGCTATTCAGATTTTCAGCTTAACTGTGATTGGTTAATATTTTATGCAATTCTTTTGCACTCAACATATGCTTTGTAGTGCATTTTTGCATCAGATAGCTCTACATATGAATTTTTATCTCCTAATCCCAATGTGGTCCCAAAATGAAATTTTAATATGTTGTTTATCGTAAAATAAGGAAGCATATATATTTTTTTCATCAATTTTGGAGGTGACATGTTTTGAGATATTCAAGGTCAAAGGTTAAAGTCAATGACCTTAATTATTTTCATTGTTGGAATGTGATCATGTTGTACATCATTTTAAAGCTTGTTTCAAGACCTTTCCAAAAATACTTGGTTCATAGTTCTATCTTTATTAGAACAGAAGTTACAGCCGTTTTTGTCTGCGAAGATTTTGAAATTTTCCGAAATTTTTTAAATTTTGGGGGGCCATAACTTTTGTTCTACTTGTGCTACAATTCTGTAATTTGGCATTTTTCATTCTCTCATCATGTACAATGAACACACCAAATTTCATCAAAATCGGAGATGGTCGGGTTGGGAGCTGTGTTGATTTGAAATGAAATGACTCTTATATAAAGTAAGAGTAAGTCAAGTTTAAGTGGATTCGGCTAGAACTCGAGTCAGTAAAGACAAGTTAGGTCCCGGTGTCATCACACCTTATTTCATATATCTTAAACGTGTCTTTTTTTGGTCATTATTTTTTTAAAAATTCACTTTTTCAATTAGTGAATTTTTCATATTAATAATTTTTACTAATTGAAAAAGTGGATATCCACTATTTACGGGTGGTCTACTTTGCACATCTTAAAAAAGTGACTATTCACTATGAATTAGTAGTTTTTTACTAATTCGTTTTTAGAGAGTTGAGTAGACAGTAGGGGTTTTTTTTTAATCGTCAACGTAGTTAAAATTAAACTATTTCTGGATATAAAAAAAAGAGAGGAAGCCGCAATCGAGCGACGCAGCTAGCTATAATTTCATAAATTTTATTTATTTTTTTTATCATTTAAATGAGTATAGAGATAGCGGCGCGATAGCTTCGATAATTTTGACATTTAATTGAGGAAATTGTTTCTCACTTTCGACATGTTATGTTCCAATCACCATTTTTGTTTTTATTTAATCCAAAAAAAAAAAAAAATAGCGGTAGCGGTAGAGTAGAGTTGCAACCCCCTTCCTCAAAAAAAACAAATATTCATAGTGACATTTATAAAACCCAATTGTGGTGAATGTAATTCCACGTTAACTACCACAGAACGGAATAGTAAATCCGGAGTGAGCGGGAGCAACAAAATCATCCCACCCTCCGGGTTTTAATAGCTTTTATACATAACACCCAAAGTGAGAGAGGGGGGGGGGGTATTTCGATGGCAATTGGATAAAAAATAATTCAACCCTCTCTCTATCTCTTTTATATCTCATCTCCATGTTGGCGATTTATTTTTTTTTCTATTATTATTATTATTGTTAAAGTTTGAAACTAGATCTGAATAAATATCATCGTAAGAAGGAATGTTTTTCTTTGTGAAATTTATAACTAGCCGCTCCGCCCGCCTTCGGCCCCCTGACCTCCATCTAGTTGGCTCGGTCCCCCTGCGGCGGACCCTCGCTTTTTCTTTATCAAGTGACGCAATTTTTCAGTTTCGGGCAATTGATATTTATTAAAAAATACTCTTTTATTTTTAACAAAAAACATCTATGTATATGGAGAGTCCCGGAAAAATACTCGCGTCCCGAAATTCCTATAACTTTTTGAGTTATTAATTATTAAAGTTACCATTTCCCCTATAGGAAATATTTATGTATTCTTTTCATTTGTGTATTCCATGAATACAAACAAATCCTCAAGCAGGCACTGAATTGGAATGGAATAATTATAATATTCTTTTCATAATTAAGAAGAGCCCCCGAGTTTGGCGTAATAGGTTAGCGTGCCTAACCTCGTATACCAAACGTCGCGGGTTCGGACCCAGGCAGTCCGATGATTTTATTTAAGCCATTTGGATACCAGATGGCTTAAATAGAAATGCCTGGACCCTAATACATATATTTTCATAATAACAGATTATCGTCAAAGTCTTAAATGGCCTGAGTTGCCGAAAAGACTGTGTGAATGTGAGTGTGAATGAGAAAAAAGTGTGAGTCTTTAAAAAAAAAAGAAAAAAGAAAAAGGGGAGGGTCCACCGCAGGCGGGCCCGAGCCAGCTGGCGGGGGGTTCAGGGGGGCGAAGCCTGGGAGAGGGGTTAGGCGCGAAGTCCGACGAAGGCGGGACTGCTATTATAAAAAAATCGCGGATTAATAAACTCTTGAATCGATTTTTACTTTCTCTTACCTCTATATCTTATCTAATCTAATCTATCTAATCTAATCTAATTATATTAAACGAGCAAGGTACGTTTATTTGTTTGTTTGTTTATATATATGCATATCAGTTCTCGAAAACGGCTCTAACGATTTTTTTGAAATTTTAAATATATAGGCCTACTATTTCTGTCAAAACGTAGACTCACCGAGTACTGCAGATATTATTCAATAGTGAGGTTTAGGCCTTTTCAGTACACAAATAAAAAATACAATTTTTTTAAAAAATCATATTTATTTTAAAGGTTAACAAACCCTTCCAGGTACAAACCCGACACTGAGGAAGACAAGCTGGAAGCTGTCGAAACCTACATTGGTTTGTTAACCTTTAAAATAAATATGATTTTTTAAAAAAATTGTATTTTTTATTTGTGTACTGAAAAGGCCTAAACCTCACTATTGACTACTATTTCTGGTCCCAAAATGAAATTGTGCTAGGTCTCATGTTTGGGAAAATTCGGGTACTAGTACTTTACTGGTGTACTTTTTTTAGAATTTTCCAATTTTCGTTTTAAAGATTTTATAATGTTCAAAGCCTAGTGGGCTTGCTTCCTGGTCAAACCCTCCCTCTCTTTACCCTGGACCCACACATTTAACTCTCCACGAATATTAAATTTTTTTTTTTTTTTTTTTTTTTATTCAAGCTGGGATGACCTCGGGTTTAACAATAAACCTCTAAGCCAGTTTACAAGATATGTAACAATTCATTAAAAAAAAAAAAAAAAAAGAGATTACAATAAACATAGACTTTTTTTTTTTTTTTTTTTTTTCTTCAGAAAATAATAATTAGTCTATATATATAATTTTGTCCTTCTAATAAATTCAATTAAAATTTTAATTTTCCTCCTGGAGTTTTCGCGAAAGTCGAGTAGAGATTCTACATTAAATGTCCTTAGATCTTCATTAAACTCCTTGAGTATATTCGCTCGAATTCTTGCGAATCTATCACACTCCACTAGTAGATGCGCAATGTTCCCTTCGGGGCTTCCGCAGTCGCATGTGGCGTTTTGTCGAATCCCAATTCTGGCTAAGTGCGAGGGACATGTTGTATGACCTATCCTCATTCGGCAAATCGTTGTAATGAATTTTCTTGGAATCTTTATTGATGAGAACCAGCTCCTTTTTTTTAAGTTTGGGTTAATCTTGTAATAATGAGTTCCCTTGTTTAAGCAGGAATCTGTCCATTTCTTGTTCCATTCGTTTAGAATTCTTTCTTTCGCTTCAATCCATGCGTCGGTCCACATTGTATAACATAAGGTTATTTCTGGCAATGTTGTCGCTTCTTTCGCCAGTCGATCCGCTTCTTCATTACCCGTGATACCTGTATGGCCGGGGACCCAAATCATCACCACCTCCAGTCCTTTTTGTCCCAGTGATCCAATTTGACTTAGAATTTTAAACCCCATATAACCTAGTTTTTTATAGGGGCGATTGTTCAGGGCTGAGATAATGCTTTTAGAATCTGTGCATATGAGATACTTATTATGAATATTATTTCTATATATGTAATCTAAAGCTTTTATAATAGCCATGGCCTCAGCTGTGTATATTGATGTAATTGGGGGTAATCTCAATTTTTCGTGGTAGTTTATATGTGGTATGAAGAAACTACACCCTGTGTTTCCCAAATCATCTTTAGAACCATCCGTAAAAATTTGTAGGTGATTAGGATAATGGGAGGCGATATAATTGTTCAACAGATTGGTATTGTTGGAGTTTTTCTTATTAAGATAGCTCTCATTTGTTTTAATAAAAGTGAATATGGTATCGTAGTTAAAGTTGAATATTAGGCTTCTTGTAGTCTGTTTCAATAGAGGAAATTCTTTGCCTACTGATATGTCCGACTCCACTAGAATTGGTATTTTCCTCGATTCCCTTACATTCATGAAATATCCTTTAATGTTATCTAGGTGTCGTGAGACTTGTGAATCTAGAATAGATCTTCTCTTTAGTATATACTTCGTCGCTATTAATTTTGTTCTTATCGCGAGAGGGAGTTCCGATGATTCTGCTAGTATTGAGTTTATAGGGGAAGATTTCATCAAACCTAGTGACTGTCGTATGCCATTATATTGCAATTTATTTAACTTTTGAAGCTGTGAAGGTGCGGCATTGCCGTATATAGCGCACCCATAATCTATAGTCGACCTTATAAGTGCTTTATATATATTAAGACACGTGTGAGGATCTGCTCCCCACCAAGTCCTGGTAGTCATCCGTAGAATATTTAGCCCTGACTCACATTTTTTCACCACATTGTTGATGTGAGTTTTCCATAACAGCTTTCTGTCGAATGTCAAGCCCAGAAATTTAACCTCGTTATATATTTTGATTGGGGTTAAATTGGTCCGTATATATCGAATTGGATGAACCTCGTGTCTTTTAGAAAAGATAATTGCTTTAGATTTTTCAGTGGATAAACTAAAATTATTATTACTCATCCAGGTAACAAGTCGATTAATTATCCCTGTTAGTATGTTTATATTATTTTCAATAGATGGGGATGATTTGTATATGCATATATCATCTGCATATTGAAGGAGTGATCCTAGCGGTCCCACTATTTTTCCTATTTCCAAAGAATAAATATTAAATAGAATGGGAGACAATATTGATCCCTGTGGAAGTCCATCTAGAACGATTCTTGGGCCAAGATATTTGCCTTTGAATTTTACATATATTGTTCTTTTATGATATAGTTTTAAAATGCAGTTAACAATTTTAGGTGAAATTCCAAGATTAATCATCTTGTCACCCAAATTTCTAATTAATACGTTATCATATGCGGCTGAGATGTCTAAGAAGATCGCACAGAGGGATTCTCTTTTAGCAAATGCTAACTGAATGTCTGAGGACAATATTGCGAGATTGTCTATAGAGGATCTGTCCTTCCTAAAACCAAATTGTGTATCACTAAGGATACTCTTGGATTCAATCCACCATTCAAGCCTAGTTTTAATTATAACCTCAAAGATCTTCTCCACACACGATGAAAGTGCTATTGGTCTATATGCGTTGGGGTCGGAAGGGTCTTTGCTTGGCTTCAAGATAGGGATTATCACTTGAGTAGTCCAATCTTCAGGGAATACACATCGGGATAACATATCATTAAACGATGTTAATAGTAATATTTTTGCTTCTGGTGGTAGGTTATAAAGCATGGAATAAAATATTCCATCATATCCCGGGGACGAATCCCTTTTAGAAGATAAGGCTATTTCTAATTCGTTTATTGTAAATGGATTATCTAGGAGTTGATCTCTGTCATTACTTCTCGCCATGCATATTTTGTTGCAAGCAGTCGGAATGGATATTTTATCTATAAACTTGGGGATGGCCTCCTCGTTAACTCTATTACTATTACTATTAAGATTTTTTAATACGCGAATTTTAGACCAAATTTGGGAGTGGGGCGTTTTGCTGTTAATTGTTTCACAAAATTTTTTCCAACTTTCTTGCTTCTTTGTCTTGAATTTATTTTTTACCTGCGTTGAAATTTTGTTATATTCTGAGAAATTAGCCATATTCATATTTTTTCTATACTCCTTAAATGCTAAGTTTTTGTTTTTCATGAGAGTAAAACATTCTTCATCCCACCATACTGGTAGTTTATTAGAGAACTTATAAGGTTTCGTTTTCGGGATGGATACTTCAGCTGCAGCTTTGACTAGGTCAATTAGCGACTTATAATTATCCAGCGTCCTGTTATTATATTCTGGTAGATGAGAGGTGATGAACTCTCTGTATTTTTCCCAATTGGCATAGGCTACTTTCCATTTTGGAATATGGTCGTCGTCGGAGCCATTACCAAATGCTTTATATTCCAGCGTTATCAAAATCGGTAAGTGGTCAGATCCGAGAGGTGATTCTTGTACTGACCAATTAAGTGTGGCTGCAATACTTGGAGAAGCGATAGTGATGTCAATGGCTGATATGGCTTGTCCTGGTCTTCCTATTCTTGTTGGTGCACCATCATTCAGGACAACAAGATTCGTATTATCAATATTACGAAGGAGATTGTCGCCTGGTTGATCTGTTAATCCCGAACCCCAAACAGTATTCTTTGCATTGAAGTCGCCCCCAATGATTAGATGGCCTTGTAAATTATTTATTAAAGCATTCCAGTCATTTGGAGAAATTACAGTTCTTGGAGGGCAGTAAATTGAGACTAAGTTGATAAAATGGTTTTTATCATATCTAATTTTTGCGGCGCACATTTCAAAACTAAATGTATAATTAATATTAATCGGTTGAAACTCAATGTTATTCTTAATAAGGATGGCAACTCCACCTCCTCTGGAGTCCCTATCTTTTCTCAGAGTGCTATAGTTGGAAATTTTAAAGTTACAATTAGCATATAACCAAGTCTCAGATAGCAGAACTATATCTATATTTTCTGTTTTAATTTTATTTTCCAATTCGTTTTTATTTGATACAATGGATCTTGAGTTCCATTGTAAAATTTTAAGTTTACCTTTATGTGAATAATCCATTGTTAGTGTTGTTTTCATTTAAAAGATCTTTTATCAGATCCTTTATCTCATTATCAGGCATATTTGATTTACTAATGTTACGATTTTTAAGATGATTAAAAATATAAAAAATTGTGTCAATAATATTTTCAGGGGTTTCAACTCTTTTCTCCATGTTTCTTGTTGGAGAAGGAGAAGGAATAGTATAGTGATGTATAGGGGAGTATGAGCCGGCTGGCCGCTGGCTGTGAATTGCCGGTGGGGCTTGTTTAGAAGATGATTGTTGAGAATGTTCTATTCTATTATTTTGTGACATATTTGAACTAGGAGAAGTGGGAGTCTCAAAAAGAGCTAATTCTTGTTGAGCTGGCCTTTTTCTCTTAGAATTTTTCTTTGTTTCCATGTTGCGGATAGTATCCACCTTTTCATGGATTTGCCTATAGTTATTTTTAAGATTTGGGAAATGCTCCTCATCATCTAAATTCATTAATACATCATAATATGATTTCTTTTGAACTACTGCTAATTTTGCTTGAGAGTACGAGAGGTTTTTGATTGCCATTTGGGCTCTTATTATTTTTTCTTTTTCAAATTGAGGGCAACTTCTGTCGGTTGAAGAATGCGGGGACTTTGGGTCTTTGCAAAAAATGCATACAAGTTGGTGAGCATTTGTGCAAGAGTTCGTTTCGTGTTCTTTGGCACATTTCCCACATCTTGCTTTGTTACTTTTGCATTGATTAGCCATATGCCCGTAACGTAAGCATTTATTACATTGTACTACCTTCTTTATATATGGATGAACTTGGCATCTTGTATAATCCAGGGAGACATATTCAGGTAAATAGTTCCCTCTGAACGTTAAAATCACTACTGTTGAGGGCTTCCTAATAATTTGGCCACTCTCGTCTTTACGCGAGCTTATTATTCTTTTAACCGAAATTATTTTCGTTAACGAATTAACCTCGGAGAGGAGGTACTCGTCAGTAAGACTCACGTCCACTCCTTTAATTACTCCTTGTCGGGACACTAAGTGTAGGGGAATGTAGATGCTAAAATAGTCTTTAGAAAATGGCGAGTTTTCCAAAAATTCATTCGCGCTTTTGGCATTTTTAAATTCTAATTTAATTTTATTATCTCCCTGTTTTGATATATTTATAATACTTTCTTTGATATTCTCTGAACATTTAGACTTGATTAATCTCCCTATCGCCATGGGATGAAAGTTCCCAATGTTTTGATTCTGTGTGGCTTCAATAAAGACGTAGTATGGCCCTAAGTCTGTGTTATTGAATGATTTAATGATTGTGTTATGTCTCGGTACATTATTATTAGATGGGTTTTTGCGTAATTTTATTTTAATATTATTATCTTGGGAAAGATTTTGAATCGAGTAGGAATCGTGTATATTTGCTAATGAACCTGATGTGGATGGATTACTCTCGTGTGAGAAATTTTGGTTTATTGGATCATCAAGGGACATGGACTGGTCAAGAAATGATTGAATCCCCGTTCCACCAGGATCTGGTGGACGGGTTACCTCAGAAGCCATTCTTCTATCGCTCCGTTACAGGAGCTCTGGTGCGGAGAACGTCCTTCCTTCTTCTTATGGTTTTTAAAAACTCACAGTACGATTTTATAATTCAAAAATAATATTTAAAAAGTATATTCTTATTAAAATTATTAGTTTTAATAATTATAATTAATTTTTTAATCTTTAAATCCAATTATAGAGATAATTTTTAAATAACCTCAAAATACATGTAACGACAATCGCAACAATCAACCAATATTAATTTTAATTAATCCGCAATTTTGTAAATTTATTTTTTATATCAATAATTACTTACAATGTATTTAATTTAATAATGTCAACAAAGCCAATTAGTAGAAAAATACCTATTATTTAAATTCTATTATTAAAATACTAATTATTAATTAATTCTATTGAAAATAATAATTGTTAATT
>JAKCPI010028657.1:0-18684 GCA_023213315.1 Euborellia annulipes | reverse complement strand
TAAATGTCTTATATAGCCTGAGCTGCCGAAAAGACAGTGTGAATGTGAGTGAAGTGTGAGTGTGAATGAGAAAAAAAGTGTGAATGTTTTTTAATAAAAAAAAAAAAAAAAATTATCAATTGTGACCAAATTTTTGGTTTAATTAACATTAACTTTTTGTCAAATCAAAAGTTTTCCCCTGTGACTCATTTCGTTTGATATTTAAAATTTTAATATTCACCCAATATATACATTTTTTTCCCCATTTTATTACTTTCTCTTACCTCTATATATATGTTAATATATATAGAGAGAGAAAGTATTGGATTCATGTCAAAAATTCGATGTCGAGATTTTGATGGATATACAAGTTTTGAGGTCCCCTGAATCAAAAAGTGGTTTTCGCGACATGGTCTGCCTGTGTGTCTGTGTGTGTGTGTGTGTGTCTGTCTGTCTGTCTGTGAACAAAATATCTCAAGAACGGAAAGAGCTAGGAGGTTGAAATTTTATATTTAAGTTAGGCACTCCCCCTGGGACGTGACACGAAGCTTTTGAACAAAATCGACCAAAGAGTACTAATACTTTACTGATGCACTTTTTCAGTTTTTTTTCGATTTTCTCTAAATTTGCTTCACCGATTTTTTTTTAAATTCAAAAATCAATTATTTTTTAGATTCTCAATAAAATGTATATTCTCATTTTGTGATTGAAATCTTCTGAAGACCACTTTACTCTTGTACTCCATAGAAAAGATAGGAGAAATGGTTGCCATGGTAACAAAATATAAATATTTTCCCATACTTATAAATTTTACATCTTGAAAATCGAATGTACTGTCGGAAACTAAATACAGTACATGTCGACACAAAAATCTGGTGTGACAAGCACAGAACACAACTTTCGATTACCGAACGTAAGAGAAAGTTGTGTGCTGTGCGCCAGTTACACTATATTTTTTTTATAAGCCATTCAGATATTTTATTTGGTAACTTGCAATTTCTCAAAGATTATGTTTTTGCTTATTAGGATATTAGGATTAATACCATAGTTATACGTAGTATGTAGGGCTATATTAATTCTAAAGGCCTAATATTATAATATTATTTTAAGAATAAATATTTATATTAATCATTCTTAAAATAGAATGAGAAAGTTGTGTATTTTTATACTCACCGTCCAAATTGCAGGCGTTATTATATTTTTCATAAAATATAAATAAAATAATCAAATGAGTCAATCATGTTTGGTCTTGATTACCTATATTACTACTATTTTAATTCAATAAACACTTTTTTCTTTATTATATTATAATCATGCATAAATTATATTTTATTAGCCTTCGTTGCTCATTAAAAATATTTAAGAATGAAGAAACTTTATTTTATTTTATTTGTTTTAAAATAAATTTCAATTAAAATCCTTTCTCTCAAGGTCCATTGATAGACAGACAGACAGAAATGTTGTTAAAGTAAAATCAAACGTCCTTTTTTTGAGATGATTTATTCGCATTTCAATTTAATCTGAAATTATTACCTGCCCTCAAGGCAAATGGCTTCTTAAAGTTGATGATGCTCACAAGCTGGAGAAGAGATACACTCGATTTATACCCCTACTATGATGTCATTAAACTCCCAAATAAATATTTTTCTTCATTCATTAATACTTAATTAATTTGGTCACTAGAAGATGATATCTTCATTTTTACTTTCTCTTACCTCTATATATGTTAATATATGTATAGAGAGAGAAAGTGGATTCATGTCAAAAATTTGATGTCGAGAATTTTATGGATATACACGTTTTGAGGTCCCCTGAATCCTTTTTTGAAAAAATCTGGTGTGCGCACAGAACACAACTATCTCTTACCCTTGGTAAAGAAAGTTGTAAACTGTGCTGTTCACACCAGATTTTTTGTGTTGAGATATATTTAGTTTCCGCCGTTATGAAAAGAATTTTTTTTTTTTTAAACACTCGCACTTTTTTCTCATTCACACTCATAATCACACACACATTCACACAGTATTTTGGTAACCAAATTGCTTAAATAAAATCGTCGGACTGCCTGGGGGCCAAACCCGCGACTTTTGTTATACGAGGTTAGCACGCTAACCCCCTACACTAAGCCCCGAGGGCGAAAAGAAAATTATTATTATTCCATTCCAATTCAGTGCCTGCTTGAGGATTTGTTTACATTCATGGAATACACAAATGAAAAGAATACATAAATATTTCTCTATACATTTCCTATGGGAAAAATCTTAACTTTAAGAATTAATAACTCAAAAAGTTATAAGAATTTCGGGATGAAAATAATTTTCCTGTAATCCCGAGAAGGTCCTCTTTATGCATATAAAATTCCATTTCAAAATTCCAACGGGAAGTTGCCTAAACAGAGCGTGACAGACGGAAGGACAGATAGACAGACAGACAGACATAAGGATTTAGTGAAAAATATATATAGATAGGCCTATACTCCCCTGAAATTAATTCAAATTTTATACTTTCTCTTAAAGTATATAATGAGAAAGTATTGTAATAGTAAAAAAATTCGACTTCGAGATTATGATGTTACACAAATTCACACAATTTCATCATATCTCGACACAAAAAAATCTGAGGTGATAGCACAGTGCAAAACTTTCGATTACCGAAGGTAAGAGAAAGTTTTGTGCAGTGCGTTAAGTCACACCATATTTTTATCCACGCGCCATCCCCTCTACTCTTTGAATTCCCTCCTCTTTTGGAGGGGAATGGGCAGCCATGTTTAAAAGAATCAGTTGGCTTTTGCCTGCCCTTTCGTTAACTACTCTTTCGCGTTTTTTATTAAAAAGTTGATTTTTATTTTTATTTTGTGATTATGAGTGTTCATCAGTGTTTTTATTAGTGCTCTTGGATTATGGATTATTATTTTTAATAGTAGTCATCTTTATTCGTCTAAGTCTCACACTGCTACTGGGTTAGCTCCAGGATGATTTTAAATGGTATTTATATTTAGTTTAATTACTCTGACTCTCTCTATTCTCTTGTAGAATTGTACTTGTTTATCCAAAAATTTTTCTACCTTCTAATTTTATATTTGATAAAAATTCTATTTCTTATTTTTATTTTATCATAGGCTATAAATCTGTCTTAAATATTTTAACATTTTTTTATTAATAGTTTTTCTAAGAATCAGCATTTTATTTGTCCACTTGAATGTCACTTGCATTAGAGAATCAAATCAAACAACAAACGTTCTTTAGATCGAATTTCGAGTTAGTTCGAATTCCCCTCCGCTTGGATCTGAGATAATATCAAAGTGTCTTTCCTTTTTAATAATTCATCTTTTCTCATAATGCACTGATGTGATTTGCATATTTAAAAGTAAGTTTTTTTGTGAGGTTTATAATTGGACCCTGTTATGCATTAGTGTGTCAAGCGCCAAAAAAAATTAAAAATTGAGTTAAGCTTACCGAGGCAGTTGGGGGCCTGGGGCGGCACTAGAAGAGGGGGCCTTATATTAAATGTTTTTTTTTTTGGGGGGGGGGAGGTGCTCATCTTTAAATAACCTTCTCCTCCATACACAGAAATATTTTTTAAATACCTGAACCCCCGGGGCCTCACAAAGATAAATTTTCATTAAATTTTCTTTTTTTTTTTATCTAAATTTTCCCATTTTTACTTGAGCCCTGAGGGCCCCGGGGTCTCTCAAAGGGAAATTTTCATTAAATTTTTTTTTTATAAATATATGGGGGTCTATTCCGGCTCGGGGCCTGGGGCGGACCGCCCCCCCTCCTCGGTACGCCACTGTTAAGCACGGAATATTGTTTCAAATGCTATTGTATAATGAAGAGTATTTTTTATGAAATATGTCCTAAAAAAATTTATATTTAATGTTACTTGCACAATTAACAAAAAAAAAAATCTGGTGTGACTGGCGCACAGCACACAACTTTCTCTTACCTTCGGTAATCGAAAGTTGTGTACTGTGCTTGTCACACCAGATTTTTTGTGTCGACATGTATTTAGTTTCCGACAGTATGGTACATTCGATTTTCAAGATGTAAAATTTATAAGTATGGCAAAATGTTTATATTTTGTTACCATGGCATCCATTTCTCCTATCTTTTCTATGGAGAACAAGAGTAAAGTGGTCTTCAGAAGATTTCAATCACAAAATGAGAATATACATTTTAAAGAGCAACTAAAAAATAGTTGATATATGAATTTTAAAAAAAATCGTTGGAGCAAATTTTGAGAAAATCGAAAAAAACTGAAAAAGTGCATCAGTAAAGTACTAGTACTTTTTGGTCGATTTTGTTCAAAAGCTTCGTGTCACGTCCCATGGGGGGTGCCTAACTTAAATATAAAATTTCAACCTCCTAAGTCTTTTCGTTCTTGAGATATCTTGTTCACAGACACACAGACAGACAGACACACAGACAGACCATGTCGCGAAAACCACTTTTTGGATTCAGGGGACCTCAAAACGTGAAGGTCCATCAAAATCTCGACATCGAATTTTTGACATGAAACCAATACTTTCTCTCTATATATATATTACATATATACATAGGTAAGAGAAAGTAAAAATGTATATAATCTAATCAAAACAATGTTAAATCAGAAAAACTTTAATGTTAATTTTCGCAAATCTCGATAGCTTGACACACTAATGCGTAACAGGGTCCAATTAATAGGTGATGATTAGGAATCATTTATTTTCTAATTATTATTCTACATCAAATTTTTTCACATCAACCCATCATATAAAACGGAGGAAATTTATTTATTTATTGATTTATATAGCCCTATATAAAACATTTCTTCTTATTTTAATTCAAAATATTCACCCACACTGTATAGGGATTGTCTCAGTAAGTGGGTTCAAAGTCTTTTTTTGAAAATGATTATTTAATAAATTAAAACTTTAATTCTTTATTCGTTTTAACTTCACCTATCAAAACCTTTGGGGTTTTTTTTTTTTTTTTTTTTTTTTTTTTTTTTTTATTAAATTCTATCGTAAATCTTCTTTTTTAATATTATTTTTAATGATATCTATTCATAAAATGATTGAAAGGATTATTATGGCCCAAATGAGCCGCTTTATCATTGTAAGGCCAACTCACAGAAAATCTAACATTGTATTGCGATTACGAACCACTCTCACGTTAACCAATGATTGCCTTTAAACTTGTCATATTTTACACCAAACAAGATTGCTCCACAAATGAATTTGTTTATATTTACATTTTTTTTTAATGACACCTGTATGATTTTGTTTCCTATTCTCCCCCATTTAAGCCATTTTTCCATTTCCTTTGTTTTTTTTCTAACTGAATAATTTTCTAAAAAATTCCTATCCTTTTACTGAGCTTCCATAGAGCCAATGTTAAATCCGTATGGGGATTTGTAGGTTAATTTCAATTCAAAAGGAGGCGTCCCCTTTGGAACTTTTTACACATTAAAAAAAAAATTTCCAATTCTTATGAAATGTCCATATATGAGATTAAAATTTTGAAAAATAACCTTAGTTTATTTCAAGCAGTCAACATTTAAAATATACAGAGCCTATGGAAATTTTGAATCAATGACTTTTTTTTACTTATGAAATGCAAGTGGTCTTGTTAACTAAAGTGCTATAGGAAACTAAATATATCTCGACACAAAAAATCTGGTGTGGCCAGCACGGTGCATAACTTTCACTTACTTAGTATTGTTTGTTTAGTCCTAGCCAGTGGCGGTCCCAGGATTTTGTCAAGGGGGGGGCCCAATTTTTTTTTTTTTTTTTTTTTATTCATTTAAGCTCTTTTTTTGGCAGCGAAGGCCATTTAGACCTATTTTATATATTTATTTCACCTGGTTTGGTAGCCAATGGCCCAAAATTTATGATGTAGGGAAGGTAAAGAATAGGGTGGCGCAAAAATCCGACTAATTTTTTTTTTCGACCTCGTGTTGGTCTAAATCCGAAGAGAGGTCGATTTGCACGTATTTTACATGAAATCTAATATGTTAAATAATATATCGTGAATAGAATATTTAAAAACTAATTATTTTTTTTTCAAAATTGCACAATAAAGATAATTTTATCACGAATCCAATGATGTACGGTTGCCTGCGGAAAACCTGTGCTGAATCCCGGTTGTTGCGGTTATTTTACAGATGCACTTTTTCGGTTTTTTTTTAGATTTTCTCAAAATTTCCTCTTACGATTTTGATTAAAATTCAAAAAACAATTATTTTTTAGACTCTCTTTAAAATGTATATTCTCATTTTCGGGTTGAAATCTTTTGAAGACCATTTTACTCTTGTACTTCATAGGAAAGAGAAGAAATGGTTGGCATGGTATCAAAATATAAATATTTTCCTATACTTATAAATTTTACATCTTGAATTCGAATGTACCGTACTGTCAGAAATTAAAAATATGTCGACACAAACAAATCTGGTGTGAGAAGCACAGGACATAATTTTCGATTCTTCTTAGGTAATCGAAACTTTTGTACCATGGCAACCATTTCTCCTATCTTTCCTATGAAGTACAAGAGTAAATTAAAGTGTTTTTCAAAAGTTTTCAACCCGATAATGAGAATATACATTTATTTTAAAGAGAGTCTAAAAAATAATTGTTTTTTGAATTTTAATCAAAATCGTAAGAAGGAATTTTGAGAAAATCTAAAAAAAAAAAACAGAAAAAGTGCATCTGTAAAGTAACCGCAGCAACCGGGATTCAGCGCAGGTTTTCCGCAGGCAACCGTACATCATTGGATTCGTGATAAAATTATCTTTATTGTAAATTAAAAAAAAAAATTAGTTTTTAAATTTGTAATTAATTATAGTTTGCACAGGAATTTTTCAGGCAACCTATTCAAGGTATATTATTTAACATATTAAATTTCATGTAAAATACGTTTCATCCAATAAACAGCTGGGTGCAAATCGACCTCTCTTCGGATCCCTTACTATATGACAATATTTTAGTTTCTCATGTTTTAAGAGACCTGTCAAAGATGAGCTCAAAAAAATTTTTTAAGGGTTGAAAATTTGAGAAACGTATTTTTTCTCGTCTAAAATTTTACCATAACGAGAAAAAAAAATCGATTTTTGACGAATTTAAAATTTTTAAAAATTTTGAGGGGGTATGGAAAAATTTTTGAAAATGAGGCATTGAAATTTGCGTTTTTAGATACCCTGAGACGTGAAAAATTTATAATTTTTTTGTTTAGTTTTAAAATATTAAATAAAACTTTTGAATTTTTGTCTGTCCAAAGGGGGGGGCCCGGGCCCCTCTGGGCCCCCCCTGGGACCGCTAGTGGTCCTAGCCACCGAGGACTGCCTCTAAGCGGGTCGTTAATAAATTTATTTATTTATTTAATAATTATGTCGAAAATTTTCAAGTAATCTATAAAAAATTGAGATCAAAAAGATCACGTTTTAATAGAAATCAATATTATTTATTAGAAATCGAATTATTAATCAGCACCATTGACCGGATGATTGCTTACCCTAACTGTTCCCGAGGCAACCTTGAGGCTTTTGACGGATACCTTATAGCCGGCATGGCCTCTGAACTCGAGTCTTTAACCTGGTGGGCGGACTCTTTTCTTTTCAAAGAATTTTTTTATTCGAATATTATGATCTATGTTCGATTGCGTGCTTTTCATTTTCTATCTCTAACCCCTCTCGCTTTTTTTCATGTCACGAAGAATCTCGGATCCTTCACCTTTTTGTTTTTTACATTCCTTTTTTTTTCAAATAGCAAAATTTAACAAGTAACCGGAAAAACTTGACCATTAAATATTTAATGAATATCTCTTAATCACTTTGAAAATATCTAATAAATAATCTTTCACATAATAAACTTATAAAAAGTGTAAATTTTTTTTCTTTAAAAATTCAAAATATATTTCTAAATAAAAAATATGATTTATTTATTCACGGATTCTTCTTAATTTTTTGACTTCTAGATTAAAAAAATTTAACTATTTTATAAATGAAATTCTTTATTTTTAACCACCCCTTAGTGACCTCTGCATTTCGCTTATTCATCATTCATTTCTTTTTACTTTCTCTTACCTCTATATATATGTTAATATATATAGAGAGAAAGTATTGTTAAATTATTTTTCCCCATTTTTTATTACAAAGAATTAGAGACGGAATGCCAAAAATTATTTGAATTTTCTAATTTGGTATCAGACTAAAATATTTTAATGAAAATTAGTTTAGAATAGCCTACTATTCAACATAATTATAAATAACGAATAAATTTAAATTCTCAATCAAAATGCTGAGTCAGAGTATTTTTATTCAGCCTGCAAATTAGGCAAACGGATATACATGATTGAGAGTGAAATTTCCTTCGGAAACTAAACAAGGAAAGAGAAGAAAATATTAGGGGATTCCAGAGTGCTGGACTCAATACTAAATAAATAAAAAATTATTTTCAAATATTGAATAGTTATTACATTATCTTACCTATTTATGTTAATATATAGCTAGAAAAAATTCGATGTCGAGATTTTGTGCCTGTGTAAAAAGGCCTAACTCTTGTATCCAAATTAAAATAGGAGAAATGGTTGATTTGCTAACAAAATATAAATATTATTCCTATCCTATCCCCCACGGCCGAGATGTTAGAGATAGTGACAAGTGTCAAAATTGATAATCTCAAAAAGCTATGGAGTGTTGGTTCGGATCCCAGGCAGTCCGATGGTTATTTGGAAACCAAATATAAATAAATGTGCCTGGAACTTCAAAATATATCCTATCAATATAAGGCTCAATCCAGACGTGTAATGTAATGTGAAATGTAACGCGAATAGTCTGCACGGCACATGAACTCAACGCGAATCATGTAACGAGAACTTTGTCCAAAGCTATTTCAACGAATGAGCAATATCACTCCAAGCATTTTTTTTAAATTCTCTGGGTTTTTTTGGATTGAAAATAACAGGTTTTTCTTAGAATGCCGAAAAAACTTTTAAAATGTACATATTGGGTTCTAATATACTAGTATCGGAAACTAAATATACCGGTATGTGGACATAAAAATGATAATGTGACAAACACAGAACACACCTGAATATCGAAGGTAAGAGAAAGTTGTGTGCTGAGCGATTAGCTACACCAGATTTTTATATAATTTTAATCAACGACTAGATGAATTGAAATCAAACCATTATATTTAAGCGGAAGTAATTTTTCATTTATTAAAATATAGACCTATATAAATATTTTAAAACTCATTGACTTTTAAATCGACACATTGATAACGAAAGAAATAAAATATTAAATGTATTTGATAGAAAAAGAGGAAGGAAGCTTTATTCAAATCTATTAATTCAACTTCATTGAACTTTCCTTAGAATTTCCTCTTGATAAAAAAATAATAATGTTTTCTCCTTTGTGCTTTGGCTATGTTGTTTATACGCTTGTTTATTTTTCTTTTTAGAAGACTGGCGCCTGGGTTGACGATTTAGAGGCGGCGACGATGGAGTCGCGAATCGGACTCGACTATATCGTCGATAACCGCGAGTATGTGGCGAAACTTGCTGGTGGTGAGTTACATTAATTTCTATTGCTGTATATTCTATTTTAATATATGGCCTGTTTCATTCACGTAAAGAAAAGGCAAAATCAAATTTGGTACAGATGATTTTAACTTTTCAAATTTAAAATTATTTCACTATATGCCATATACTTAAGGCTCTAGCTTCCAGCTGGGATTTAATTGGGGCGCTCACTGTACTAATTGTAAGATAGTTGCATTGAAGGATAGGTAGCCCCGATAAACCAGAGTGTGGAAGGTCCCCCCAGGTTGCCATTGATATTAAATTTATTAAACTTATATTTCATAAATTCCTAAATAGCCTCATCAGTTGAGCGACAAAAAAACAATAATAATAATATAGAGCGGACTAAATTTTCCAATTTTTTTTTATTTGCTAATTGAATCGTTTATTTCAGAAAGCACCTAAGTGCGCTTTTTTCAACTTTCGGAAAACTAAAAAAAACTGTTTTGCAGCTTAAGTATAGGTCTAGTCTTCTTCAAATATTTTTTTACCAAATCAAAAACATGCTATTGGGATAATCTATTTAAAAAATTATTTTTTTTCCTTTAAGTTTTTGAGTAATTAATTTTTGAAAAAATTGCACTTAGGTGGTTTCTGAAATAAACGAGTGATTTTTTAAAAATTATTATTGAAATTAAGTCAAACCATTAATTTTTACCTGTTTTGGTACACACCTTGGTACAAGGGCGGATCCAGAGGTGTTTCTCGGAGGGGGGGTAATCTGGTGTGACTCGTCGCACAGCACACTATTTTTTTTTTTTAATTTCGGTAATTTAAAAGCGCATTCTGTACTTGTTTGCCAGAATATAAATAGACATCAAATTTTTAAGTTTTAATTTTAAAAATTTTACATTAAAAATAAATTTTTTTGCGAAAAAAGGTATTTTTTCGAATCCCGGGGGGGGTAATTACCCCCTTAACCCCCCCCCCCCCCTGTATCCGCCCTTGTTTTGGTATCAAAGATAAGTAACAGACACACTTAAGTATAAAAAAGAGTGTTTTTACTATGCCTAAATCGAAAAATACAAGTAGACTACACGCTACAGTATGTCTATATAAAACAGCGTATATACAGAGACGTACTGCAGTCCTTTGAGTCTAGCATTCCGAATAATGTTCCGTTTGTATTTTTCTTCGTGCACAACACCACGCCAAGGGCGGATCCAGAGGTGTTTCTCGGGGGGGGGGTAATCTGGTGTGACTCGTCGCACAGCACACTATTTTTTTTTAATTTCGGTAATTTAAAAGCGCATTCTGTACTTGTTTACCAGAATATAAATACACATCAAATTTTTAAGTATTAATTTTAAAAATTTTACATTAAAAATAAATTTTTTTGCGAAAAAAAGGTATTTTTTTCGAATCTCGGGGGGGGGGGGTAATTACCCCCTTTACCCCCCCCCCCCCCCTTGTATCCGCCCTTGCACCACGCCTACGTCTGGGATTAGGTTCATGATCTGAGCTATCCGACATGGCTTAAGAACTATATAATGTAATAATAAACAACAAAATAACACCTAATTTTCACCGAAAACTAACGAAAACAAAGTACTCAGTGTCAGGTAAACTTTGAATCAAACCAGCGAGTCACAAAACACGGGATGTCGACAGGGCATGAGTGAAATTTACCGCAGAAAGAACCTAAGCGACTGGACTTAGGTTCTTTCTGAAATAAACGGATTATTTTCAAGGCTGCCAAATAGCATTGCTGATGAGGAACATTGGTTATTTCGGCACTAAAAGATGTATTTACCTTTAAATTGTACATTAGCACCAAAAACACATTTTTTGAAATTTTGTCCCTTAGGTGCTTTCTGAAATAAACGATTCAATTATAGTTAATTATTTATTTTTTCTCTTTTTTTTTTAAATTTTTCACGTAACTTCAAATATTGCGTACAAATTTCCTCAATAAAATTAGTAGCAAGTTAATATATGAATTAAATATTTACATAATTTATTAAAGAATTTTAAAAATTAACTTATTGAAAATACCTTTCTCAAGTCTATATCTGCAGAGTCTTGAAATAAGTTTTATTATCTCGAAAAGTCACGTAGATTTAATTGTAAACTTTACGCGAAAAAGTTTCCCCCATACGAATAATCATTATTTAATAATTAAAATTTTTAATTTCCTCTTTCAAAAATGATTTGTGTTAATTAATTTTTGGAAATGTTAATTAGATATGAATCTAAATATAAAATTAAATAAAAGATGATCTGAATAAGACTCCATATTTCCGCAGAGGAAATAAATACCTTATCCTGAGATCTTAATTAAAATTCTTGACGTAATAACATTTCTTGATGACCTTTTGAGAACCTTTTTAAATATTTAAAGAGAAGATTTTTGACTTTCAAAACTTTAGAGGCGAGATAATTAGAAAATGCTTCCATACTTTCGTCATTATTCTCTTTTTGAAGGGAATAATTTTTCATTTCTTTTTAATTATTTTATTCTGTTACTTTGTTATACTTTATTTTTAAAAAAATCGAGAAAAAAATATTAAATATAAAAGTTCGAGTTCATTAGTCTGTCTTCTTTCAACCTAATAATATTAATACTTTGCATAAGCTATATTTCGTAAATACCGTGGGTTGAATTAATCCTCATACATAATACTACTCAGTTTTCATATTGTTGAATTTTTGTATAATTTTTAAAACTTTTGACTTTTGATCTCAATTTGAATTGAAATATGTTTGCATCGGCTCTCTTCAAAAAACCTTAAATACTTTTAATTTCTCTTCCCATTTATGGATTAGAGAGATGGAGATTTACTTTTTTTCTGAGGATCAATCAGCACCTTGAAAAACATAGATACGGATTTTAATGAGGTTTCTAAATATAAAGTTAAATTTTTAACTTGTTTGATAAATGGATTAATAAATTTAATAAAAAGCAGAGGATTTAGTAAAAAAGAGTAACTTAAACATTAAATTTAAATATTCCTAACAAGAAACAGATAAAATATTTAATGGTATTAAGTGCCGGTAAATAAAATTCAAAATTTATTTAATAAAAATTCTTGGAAGATTATTGTGTTTGGTTCAGATGTAGACGAAACAAGAATAAAACAATATGTTTATTATGTAGGATTTATTGGCTTGCAATCCAATAAATCCTACATAAGAAACATATTGTTTTATTCTTGTTTCGTCTACATCTGAACCAGACACAATAATCTTTCACGAATTTTTATTAAATATATATATTTGTACTACTCCACATCAAAATTTTATATAGTTTTTATGGAATCGATATATCTTTTATTTAAGCACATTAAATTCTTACTTACTAAATTCTACTAAACTCCATGTTGGCGCTTGATCTTTTAGTAAAATGATGATAGATTGTTCAGCGCCAGTAAATATAATTGAAAATATTATATTTAGTTTTTATATTTGGCCTTTATTCGTTTTTATTCAAGAATCTTCAGTTCTTACTGGAAATAATATTATATAAAAGAATACAGAGAAAGGAATTATTCGAATTTTAATTGTTGCTTATATGCATATCAATGTGATAGGCCTATATAATAATATTAGTAAGTAAGAATTTAATATGCTTTAATAAGTGATATAGGTTGCCCAAAAACTACAAATAAATATATAAATGTAAATATAAAATTTTGAATTTTATTTACCAGCACTTAACAACATTAAATTTTTTAAAACTGTATCTTGTTAGGCCTATTCAAATTTAATGTTTAATCTTTTTTACTTTTTTTAAATTTATTAATCCTTAGAGGCAATAGGATTTAATGTGTTTTGGTACATAAAATAAATAGACAAAATAACAGCACAACAACAAACATAAAATCACTGTTATTTTATTTTACTGAATATTTATTATAAAACTTAGCTGAGTAACAGAGATAGCTGCAAGATGTGATCTACCATAATTTGGTCTTAGAAAAATGATGATATTTGTTTTAAATTTCGGCCCTTCACAGTTCATTTATCAAATCTCATCTTTTCCTTTCTCATTTAGTTAAATATTTCTGTCCAACTGTTTCTAAAAATCGTTCCAATTCGTCATCTCGCTTTTTGACCATTTAGTTAGCGGCCCCCGCCCCTTTCTATTGGCTTCGTGTCTGGATCCAGACCTAAGATATCGCCTTGCAAGACTTGACATTTATATATGCGCGACCACAAGAAGACAATGCAATCCATCTCCTGGAGGTCATTGCTTGGTTAAAAGATTAGAACATTTTATGGGATATTTTGTTTTACAAATCTCTATTATTTATTTTTATTTAATAACTTTATTATTTTCCTGGTTATTTAAAATGTAAAAAAATTTTCTGTGTGGTTTTAATTTTAGCTTATTTCTTAATAGAAGATAACCGTTTACATAAATCAAAAGTGATTATAGACACAATACATCGAGTGTTCTTAAATATTAAAAATGATATAAAAAACTACTATAATTTATTCTATATGTCTAAATGTTCCCCGATGCTGTAAAAACAAAACATTTTTCACATCGAGATCAAAGGGTCCACTTAGGATTTAACAAAAACTGAAAAAAGTTTCAATTGCATTTCGACCGTAATTTAAAATTTTATATTGAAGAAAAGCCAATGTAGTTTATTTATTGAGATGAGCCCACGGCTAACGTTTCCACCCTAGGTTTGGTCCATCATCAGAGCTGAGGCTGTGTCAAAAAGGTATATAGAGATGGAAGGGCTTCATGTCTATTATTATTTGAAATTGATAAAATAGAAGCCCTTCTCGTTATATGTAAGAGGTTCGAGTCGGCTTTCGAAATTGAAAAATCTTTCAATCCTATTGGGATCTATGGGAGAGGCGTGGCTTCACCTGGTGGCAAAAAATGAACTAGCCATTGTAGGATTGAATGGCTGAGCTGATACGCAAGTACACGTGTTTTATGAGACAAAAAGTTTAATTAAAAATAAAAAATGGGTGTGACGGTACAGGAAATTTGTAGGTTTTCTTCTGCCACACTTACTAATAGAAATTTTATTTGTGGAGACAATATTATTGATTCTGGTGATGTTTTAAAGTGAGTAATAGTAATGACAGTTTCAATGACAGACCAAATTCTTGCTTTCTGTTTACAAACAACAAGTTTACGAGAGGAATTTCATGCAGTGACGTCATTGGGGGGAGGGGAGGCATTTGCCTGATTTTTATAAAATTTTATATTATTCAAAATAAAATGCTCCAAAATACATCTAGGAGTATATAAACTGTACAAATTTTATAATAATAATAACAAAAAATGTGTTTGGAGTGCACCACATAAATCAGCTCTTAAAAAAATACGATATGAGACGCCTTTGCTCGACCACAATTGTTTTAGAGAAAAACAAGAAAAAGATAGAGGCAAAAATTAAAAAGAAGGTTTCTAAATCTGATAGATTGATTCTTCTACAATAAAATTATTTATAATTTTCACTATACTATACTGTCTTTTTTTTTGGAAAAGAATGAAATCGAACTGTTTCATGCTTAGATGCATGACTTTTACACCCATAAACACAAAGTAGATACACATTGCTTTTATTTTTATAAGGAGAAAATTTCATATTTGTGAATATATTAGTGTATGTATGTATTATTTATTAATCTAACAATAATGTTTACTCGTGGGTTATAACTTTTTTTTAAATAATACAATTATATCAGATGTTTAAATGTTCTTGTCCCTTATATCACGTTAAACATATGAAGGTTTATCCTACAATGGCTAGTTCGAATTTAAGCCACCAGGTAGAGTATTGAAATGCTAAAGATCCCAATATGTTCTAAATTTCCCCGGATGCTGTAAAAACAAAACAACAAAACGAACAATTTTTCAATTTCGAAAGTCGACTCGAATATAACGAAAAGGACAACTCAATTTCAATTAATAATAGCATTTTGTTATTAATACTTCATAAAACTCATTCTTGCACATAAAGCCCCTTTTTGACACAGCCTCAACTCTGATGATGGTCCAAACCTAGGACGGGAACGTTAGTCGTGGGCTCATCTCAATAAAGAAACTACATTGGCTGCATTTTTTTCTTGTTTTTCTTTCTTCAACATCTACTCTACAGGCATACATCCCCCTGTTATATAAAATTTTATACTGATGTTTAAATGGATTTAAAAATACAAAATTATTTAAAATAAAAAATTACCGTAAGAAATTCTTATTTGAAAATGTTAGAAAATATGAAAATGATATAAGAGAGAAATAAAAGTGAAACAAACTTTTAACTTTTGTCATTTAATGGAAATTTAGTGATGAATAATTAATATAAAAGTTTAAACTGTAAAATTTATCTATTATTCAAAAGAAATAGGCCTAAATAAATAATTAACCATTTTCTTCTAAACAACGAAATGGTTTTAAATTCTAAATAAGTTAAAGTTAAAATATGGAATTTGTACTTCATGCCCCCCCCCCCCCATGCACCTTAAAATTAATACAATATTTTTTCTCATTAGACTTTAGGTAAAATGCCGACTGTATAACGTTGATGGTAATTCGTCATTTAATTTAATTGTTTTTTTTTTCACCAAGCTCGATTTCACTTCTGAGTATTGTAATCTATTCCCACATTAAATAAATGAAACAATAATTCAATTTGACCTAGAACAGAAATACACCTCTAGGCAACAAATAGAGTATCCCTTGATCCCTAGACATGACCTGAGCTAGCTGGGAGCCCACATGTTTTTTTTTGCAAACTCTCTTTTCCCAAAGTTGTTCATCATGATTCTTTTGTTTTTGCCTCGCTGTCATCTTTGACTCTGTTTATTGTCTCTTTATGTCATTTTTCATCCCCGGATGTCAACACCAACCTCTTTGAGCTTCTTTTTCTATTGATTGTATGTAAAGGTCAATAAATTTCCTGGGCCCATAATTTAACCGCGATTGTTTTCCTTTAAGGTCACGTACTATACAAAAATAAATAGAGAATAATTGTATGATTAATTTTCACCTGAGAAATGATAAATGATTTCTATTTTTTTTTTCAATAAATTCAAATTTTTATATTAGTTTTGTCACTTAAAAAGGAAGGTCAATGTTAAAAAAAATGTGATTTTAAATTCGTTTTAATTTTTTAACTCCTACTACAATACAGTTAGTGATTAATATTTTCATACATTTTAATTTAATATAATTTAACGATGATAAACCTTGAGATTAATATGAAAAAATACCCCTGGGAAGGATCAGATCATATGACTGATGTAGAGGCGTAGCCAATTAAAGATATAGCTAAATAAACTGACAAAATAAGTTTAAACTGGTAACCGTTAGCTCTAAATGAAACCCGATTTAAATAGGTAAATTAAAACTAAAAATCGCGAGGTGATATGTTTTAATATCCAAATAATCGATTTTTTTTTCATTTTCTTTCTACAAAATATAATTAAGCATCTCTATTAGCCAGATGGTTTTCTACCTTCTCATGATCTGACGCAATTATTATTGTCTATTTAGTAAATTTTAGAGAGTTTTTTCGAGATGTTTTATATATTTCTGACCTTATATCTATTTTTCGCATTAGTATAATTCCTTCCTACACAGATTTAGAATTGTCACCTTTTGTTTTCTTCTATTTTTATTATCTTTTACATTTGGATTTTATTCATAAGTTAAGAACTATGTCCTTGATATTTTCAGTTTCTTATTTAAATTTCAGAAATATGGAAAATAAAAATATTTTTAAAGCCATAACCCAGTTGATATATTCATTTTTTATGAATATTGTCATAGTAAAAAAAAAATTGTATATTTGCCTTTTCTAAAATTTATTGAATTTAATAAAGGAGATCTAAATTTGGGCTACTACCTTTTTACCATATCTCAATAAATAGAAAAATAATTTTCATAAAATTTTCACTAATCAAATTTTAGAACTTTTCTCATCTCTTCCAATGCTTCAATTGCTATTTTGTATTTGGGCTAATATTACAAAAACTAGAGGAGAAGGTGGCAAAAATTGAATTTTATTTATTTCAATAAACTGCAAATTTCATTGGGCCTATCCGATAAAGAAAATGCAAGTAGACTTTTTTCAAATAATTATTTTGAAATAACAAATAAGATTCCTTTTAATTTTTCATGATATATTAATAAATACTGTACATTCAGTATTTTCAAATATAACAAAGATTAACAAGAAATAAAATTAAACACACTCATATGGGAGTACCTATATGTAAGGCATGTATGTGATTTTTTTTTTCTTTTAATGACCTTCATCAGCTGGAACAAAGCGTTTACTCATCAGAGGTTCAATATTTGATCGGTTAAATGTTGTACTAAACCTAAGAGGAAGGAAAGAGAGAAGAGTGAGTTCAACACGTCACAACAACCCACACAAACACATATATATACAAACACACGGATAGTTAAAGGGAGAGGCAGTAAACGCGCATTTTATGCAAACTTAAATCCGCAAACAGCCAACAACGAACAAAAAATTGATACCAGGCAGGCAGGCTCTGTCGCCTAAAAATTAATGATAAATTTGGGAGATTTTTATCATCAAGGACGGATTGATCCTATGAATGGATTCACAAAACCACATTGGACAAAAGAATAAAAGAGAAATCAGATAAAAGATTTTTATTCTGGCTGAATAATGTAAATGAATTATTTGGGATTTAATTTTGAGTGTTTAATTCTCGCTTTGTTGATGTGACAAAGGATTATGCGTTTGTTTTTGTGGTGCAAATGACCAATTTAATGGAATTTTTTCTCCTAGTATCACAGTATTTTAAATCTCCTTGAATTCACAAATTAATCATGCTTCGTGCCCTATGTGCTTTGGTTATTTGCGTTGTCTACTTTATTGCAATCAAAAACGAACGAATATATGTTTAGTACCCCTGAGTAGAGACACGGCTTGTTTTATGATCCAAGAGCCAAGAGTTTTTCTCCCTAATTTATTTATTCTCTTATCAGATTAGTTACTTAGTATTTTATAGGGTACACCCTTTATTTGGGCCAAATCAGGTCCCTTCCCAATTTTACTAAGTATTGCTACTATAAACATTATTAAGAAAAATTTTCATTTTTTTCTAAATGTTTTTAAGTAAAACGAAATTGTAATATCTTATTCTTATTCATTTTAATTAATTAACCTTCTTTAATAATTAATTAATAATAATTTAATTTTTA
>JAKCPI010028656.1:0-11250 GCA_023213315.1 Euborellia annulipes | reverse complement strand
GTAAAAAAGAGGTAACTTAAACATTAAATTTAAATATTCCTAACAAGAAACAGATAAAATATTTAATGGTGTTAAGTGCCGGTAAATAAAATTCAAAATTTATTTAATAAAAATTCGTGGAAGATTATTGTGTTTGGTTCAGATGAGACGAAACAAGAATAAAACAATATGTTTATTATGTAGGATTTATTGATTGCAAGCCAATAAATCCTACATAAAAAACATTGTTTTATTCTTGTTTCGTCTACATCTGAACCAAACACAATAATCTTTCACGAATTTTTATTAAATATATATATTTGTACTACTCCACATCAAAATTTTATATAGTTTTTATGGAATCGATATATCTTTTATTTAAGCACATTAAATTCTTACTTACTAAATTCTACTAAACTCCATGTTGGCGCTTGATCTTTTAGTAAAATGATGATAGATTGTTTAGCGCCAGTAAATATAATTGAAAATATTATATTTAGTTTTTATATTTGGCCTTTATTCGTTTTTATTCAAGAATCTTCAGTTCTTACTGGAAATAATATTATATAAAAGAATACAGAGAAAGGAATTATTCGAATTTTAATTGTTGCTTATATGCATATCAATGTGATAGGCCTATATAATAATATTAGTAAGTAAGAATTTAATATGCTTTAATAAGTGATATAGGTTGCCCAAAAACTACAAATAAATATATAAATGTAAATATAAAATTTTGAATTTTATTTACCAGCACTTAACAACATTAAATTTTTTAAACTGTATCTTGATAGGCCTATTCAAATTTAATGTTTAATCTTTTTTACTTTTTTTAAATTTATTAATCCTTAGAGGCAATAGGATTTAATGTGTTTTGGTACATAAAATAAATAGACAAAATAACAGCACAACAACAAACATAAAATCACTGTTATTTTATTTTACTGAATATTTATTATAAAACTTAGCTGAGTAACAGAGATAGCTGCAAGATGTGATCTACCATAATTTGGTCTTAGAAAAATGATGATATTTGTTTTAAATTTCGGCCCTTCACAGTTCATTTATCAAATCTCATCTTTTCCTTTCTCATTTAGTTAAATATTTCTGTCCAACTGTTTCTAAAAATCGTTCCAATTCGTCATCTCGCTTTTTGACCATTTAGTTAGCGGCCCCCCGCCCCTTTCTATTGGCTTCGTGTCTGGATCCAGACCTAAGATATCGCCTTGCAAGACTTGACATTTATATATGCGCGACCACAAGAAGACAATGCACCATCTCCCTGGAGGTCATTGCTTGGTTAAAAGATTAGAACATTTTATGGGATATTTTGTTTTACAAATCTCTATTATTTATTTTTATTTAATAACTTTATTATTTTCCTGGTTATTTAAAATGTAAAAAAATTTTCTGTGTGGTTTTAATTTTAGCTTATTTCTTAATAGAAGATAACCGTTTACATAAATCAAAAGTGATTATAGACACAATACATCGAGTGTTCTTAAATATTAAAAATGATATAAAAAACTACTATAATTTATTCTATATGTCTAAATGTTCTCCGATGCTGTAAAAACAAAACATTTTTCACATCGAGATCAAAGGGTCCACTTAGGATTTAACAAAAACTGAAAAAAGTTTCAATTGCATTTCGACCGTAATTTAAAATTTTATATTGAAGAAAAGCCAATGTAGTTTATTTATTGAGATGAGCCCACGGCTAACGTTTCCACCCTAGGTTTGGTCCATCATCAGAGCTGAGGCTGTGTCAAATCAAAAAGGTATATAGAGATGGAAGGGCTTCATGTCTATTATTATTTGAAATTGATAAAATAGAAGCCCTTCTCGTTATATGTAAGAGGTTCGAGTCGGCTTTCGAAATTGAAAAAATCTTTCAATCCTATATGTTCTAAATTTCCCCGGATGCTGTAAAAACAAAACAACAAAACGAACAATTTTTCAGTTTCGAAAGTCGACTCGAATATAACGAAAAGGACAACTCAATTTCAATTAATAATAGGATTTTGTTATTAATACTTCATAAAACTCATTCTTGCACATAAAGCCCCTTTTGACACAGCCTCAACTCTGATGATGGTCCAAACCTAGGACGGGAACGTTAGTCGTGGGCTCATCTCAATAAAGAAACTACATTGGCTGCATTTTTTTCTTGTTTTTCTTTCTTCAACATCTACTCTACAGGCATACATCCCCCTGTTATATAAAATTTTATACTGATGTTTAAATGGATTTAAAAATACAAAATTATTTAAAATAAAAAATTACCGTAAGAAATTCTCATTTGAAAATGTTAGAAAATATGAAAATGATATAAGAGAGAAATAAAAGTGAAACAAACTTTTAACTTTTGTCATTTAATGGAAATTTAGTGATGAATAATTAATATAAAAGTTTAAACTGTAAAATTTATCTATTATTCAAAAGAAATAAGCCTAAATAAATAATTAACCATTTTCTTCTAAACAACGAAATGGTTTTAAATTCTAAATAAGTTAAAGTTAAAATATGTAATTTGTACTTCATGCCCCCCCCCCATGCACCTTAAAATTAATACAATATTTTTTCTCATTAGAGTTTAGGTAAAATACCGACTGTATATCGTTAATGGTAATTCGTCATTTAATTGTTTTTTTTTTTTTCACCAAGCTCGATTTCACTTCTGAGTATTGTAATCTATTCCCACATTAAATAAATGAAACAATAATTCAATTTGACCTAGAACAGAAATACACCTCTAGGCAACAAATAGAGTATCCCTTGATCCCTAGACATGACCTGAGCTAGCTGGGAGCCCACATGTTTTTTTTTTGCAAACTCTCTTTTCCCAAAGTTGTTCATCATGATCCTTTTGTTTTTGCCTCGCTGTCATCTTTGACTCTGTTTATTGTCTCTTTATGTCATTTTTCATCCCCGGATGTCAACACCAACCTCTTTGAGCTTCTTTTTCTATTGATTGTATGCAAAGGTCAATAAATTTCCTGGGCCCATAATTTAACCGCGATTGTTTTCCTTTAAGGTCACGTACTATACAAAAATAAATAGAGAATAATTGTATGATTAATTTTCACCTGAGAAATGATAAATGATTTCTACTTTTTTTTCAATGAATTCAAATTTTTATATTAGTTTTGTCACTTAAAAAGGAAGGTCAATGTTAAAAAAAATGTGATTTTAAATTCGTTTTAATTTTTTAACTCCTACTACAATACAGTTAGTGATTAATATTTTCATACATTTTAATTTAATATAATTTAACGATGATAAACCTTGAGATTAATATGAAAAAATACCCCTGGGAAGGATCAGATCATATGACTGATGTAGAGGCGTAGCCAATTAAAGATATAGCTAAATAAACTGACAAAATAAGTTTAAACTGGTAACCGTTAGCTCTAAATGAAACCCGATTTAAATAGGTAAATTAAAACTAAAAATCGCGAGGTGATATGTTTTAATATCCAAATAATCGATTTTTTTTTTCATTTTCTTTCTACAAAATATAATTAAGCATCTCTATTAGCCAGATGGTTTTCTACCTTCTCATGATCTGACGCAATTATTATTGTCTATTTAGTAAATTTTAGAGAGTTTTTTCGAGATGTTTTATATATTTCTGACCTTATATCTATTTTTCGCATTAGTATAATTCCTTCCTACACAGATTTAGAATTGTCACCTTTTGTTTTCTTCTATTTTTATTATCTTTTACATTTGGATTTTATTCATAAGTTAAGAACTATGTCCTTGATATTTTCAGTTTCTTATTTAAATTTCAGAAATATGGAAAATAAAAATATTTTTAAAGCCATAACCCAGTTGATATATTCATTTTTTATGAATATTGTCATAGTAAAAAAAATTGTATATTTGCTTTTTCTAAAATTTATTGAATTTAATAAAGGAGATCTAAATTTGGGCTACTACCTTTTTACCATATTTCAATAAATAGAAAAATAATTTTCATAAAATTTTCACTAATCAAATTTTAGAACTTTTCTCATCTCTTCCAATGCTTCAATTGCTATTTTGTATTTGGGCTAATAAAAACTAGAGGAGAAGGTGGCAAAAATTGAATTTTATTTATTTCAATAAACTGCAAATTTCATAGGGCCTATCCGATAAAGAAAATGCAAGTAGACCTTTTTCAAATAATTATTTTGAAATAACAGATAAGATTCCTTTTTAATTTTTCATAATATATTAATAAATACATTCAGTATTTTCAAATATAACAAAGATTAACAAGAAATAAAATTAAACACACTCATATGGGAGTACCTATATGTAAGGCATGTATGTGATTTTTTTTCTTTTAATGACCTTCATCAGCTGGAACAAAGCGTTTACTCATCAGAGGTTCAATATTTGATCGGTTAAATGTTGTACTAAACCTAAGAGGAAGGAAAGAGAAAGAGTGAGTTCAACACGTCACAACAACCCACACAAACACATATATATATACAAACACACGGATAGTTAAAGGGAGAGGCAGTAAACGCGCATTTTATGCAAACTTAAATCCGCAAACAGCCAACAACGAACAAAAAAATTGATACCAGGCAGGCAGGCTCTGTCGCCTAAAAATTAATGATAAATTTGGGAGATTTTTATCATCAAGGACGGATTGATCCTATGAATGGATTCACAAAACCACATTGGACAAAAGAATAAAAGAGAAATCAGATAAAAGATTTTAATTCTGGCTGAATGATGTAAATGAATTATTTGGGATTTAATTTTGAGTGTTTAATTCTCGCTTTGTTGATGTGACAAAGGATTATGCGTTTGTTTTTGTGGTGCAAATGACCAATTTAATGGAATTTTTTCTCCTAGTATCACAGTATTTTAAATCTCCTTGAATTCACAAATTAATCATGCTTCGTGCCCTATGTGCTTTGGTTATTTGCGTTGTCTACTTTATTGCAATCAAAAACGAACGAATATATGTTTAGTACCCCTGAGTAGAGACACGGCTTGTTTTATGATCCAAGAGCCAAGAGTTTTTCTCCCTAATTTATTTATTCTCTTATCAGATTAGTTACTTAGTATTTTATAGGGTACACCCTTTATTTGGGCCAAATCAGGTCCTTCCCAATTTTACTAAGTATTGCTACTATAAACATTATTAAGAAAAATTTTCATTTTTTTTCTAAATGTTTTTAAGTAAAACGAAATTGTAATACCTTATTCTTATTCATTTTAATTAATTAACCTTCTTTAATAATTAATTAATAATAATTTAATTTTTTTATTATAAGAATGCATCTCAATATCATAATGATATAAAGAAGATTTAATTGAGGTGTATAGCTGATAATACGATTTATTTAAGGGTCAGGAAATCTCCAATGAGCAACGCAGCTAGTTGTTTTTTCAATTTTATTTATAAAGCCAACGTTTCGGTCGCATATAGGACCATCATCAGGAGCATTGCCATTATTATTACTCCTCTTGGTCATATTGGCCAAAGAAATTATTAATAATACAATAAGTTCAGTGACCAAATTATTATATACAGTGTGTTATTACGAACTGAGAGTGACTTTATAAATAAAAATTGAAAAAACAACTAGCTGCGTTGCTCATTGGAGATTTCCTGACTCTTAAAGAAATAAAGAAGGTTAATTAATTAAAATGAATAAGAATAAGGTACTACAATTTCGTATTACTTAAAATCTATTAAAATAATTTTTCTTCTTTTTTATTTTAATTAAAAAGTGAAGTTTCGGTCACATTTCAATGACATTACTATAAGTAAGATGTGGGTATGAGTTAAAAAAATACAAACCAGATGACCTCAATCAGGGTCACAATGTTCACACTTTTAGCTGTAGGCCTTTTTTAATGCAATCATAAAAGATTATTAAAAAAATTATATTTCGATTTCACAAATTTAATAGCTAGCCATTTATAAGTTAATTTAAATATACTTTTTTCTATTTAAGAGAAAAATAGTTTTATCTATTAAATTATAGCCTATCAAGCATAAATATCAATATATATATATATATATAAACGGCGCTATAAAATAGAAATCGTCTTTTACAGATCAACACATACGTATCTCATTTTTTTTTATAAAACTTTAATAGATTTAAATTATTTATGAAATTATCTATAGCATTAAATTCTTGACATTTCGGTGATTTACATCATTCTAATGACTATTATCAAGTAATTACCAGGAAAGATAATCCCTACAGGAATCAATTGAAATTCAAGGCTAAATTAAAAAAACAAACAAAAAAAAATTGCACATTTAGTTTATTTATGTCTTTTTATGGATTTCGACTTTTTTACATCTTTAAATTGGTGTACTTTCTGTGTAACAGTAAACCGTTATTCTAAATTGAAATTTTATAATAAAAATTAGATTAAACCTATTTATACACTAGAGATAGAAGGGCTCTTGGGAAAGTGCAGTTACTTTCATTCATATTTATTTTCTATAAAGAATTGCTTCCATCAATCCTAAATATCGGAAATGCCAATATCAAAAAAATTGTTTACTAGAGAGAGAAAATATCAATAGTTTCCATTTTATTGAGACAAATTATCTATAATTATCATAAAACATTTTATATTAAGAACATATTTTTAATTAATATTTTTTAAATTTATAAAAAAAAAGCCCCTGGGCTCATATTGCAGAGAAAGAGTAAAGATCTCGCCTCTTGTGCGAGTGGCCAGCGGTTCGTTTACCTTTCCGAATGATTTAATTGTTTTAAATTATATTGGCTACTTATTAATTTAGAAAAATAGGAATCTAAAAGGCTTCAAATGACTTTAGAAAAAGTTCTGCTAATTTTTTACAATTTTTTTGAAATTATTTTTGCAACCTCTTTGACATCCCCTTTGTTTACTAACGTCTCACAGATAGAAATGAGTTACTGAGGAAAATACTATCTGTTTCAGTTTAAGTCAATATTTTTAAGTAAATAAAACATTACTTCGATAATGTCCTTCCTAATACGATATTGTTGTTTCAATGGTATGAGTTGAAATGTTAAAGATTGATAATTATTCTTTCATGATAGCTAGGAAGTGTCATGACTATTCCAGATCAAACTTCATTTTTATACACTTCTATAAACTATTTTATTTAATCAAAATTAAGAAAAATAAAAATCCAATTGTGTGACTACTTGGAGTTTTTATCGATTTTCAATTTTGTACAAATTCTACTTTATTTGAGTGGGAATTTCTTCCCAGATATATTAATTAGCTTGCTTTTATATTTTCTGCATTTCATAAAAAAAAAAATCCGATATATTAAGAATAGTAAAAAATTCAATTTCTTCTTTCCAAAATATTAATTTTACTCAATGTATTATTTAATAGGATAATGAAGAAATTCTTCATTTCCATTCAATTTAACATTTCATTTAATTTGAATGTTTATTTGGCTAAACACAATGGACAATCCCATCACGATTTCTATTTCCCTTATTCAGCAACCGTTTTCTATAATGAATAGTAATTTACGTTGGGGTATTAATTTCTTATCATCGAAATAATCGACCAAGTAGGGAAGATAAAGTCAATAATACATACATTTACTGTGGCGAAGAGATCTGAAAAAATTAATTGAAAGAGAAAAGTCAAGAATATTAATTATTAATTCATTAGATTATAAAACCAAAATTCACTATGAAAGGTTCGCGATCTAATCCACACACAGATCCGTCCGATCCCCATTCCGATCGCATTTTCCAAAAATTGGATCTAGATCTATATCCAGATCCTGGATCTGATCTTCTGATTCAACATTCGTAATTTCTATTTGGTTGTAAGACCTGTACTTGTAAATTTAGGGTTCTGTTGTTTTTCATTTCATGGCTAATTAGTTGATAGGCTTAATTAAATGGGATCAAGGTTGACTAGATAATGTGTAAAAATAGGAGCGGGCAAAACAATGCCAAACAAAACTAAAGAACATAAATGAGTATGTAGATTTGAAAAGTTTTAATAACTTGGATTCGACGAATTTTGGATTCATCCCTTACTCTTCAAAACCTATAAACATTTCAATCGTATAGATAGTTGTAAATTATTATGAAAGGGATTTAAATAAGTCCAGAATACATAAAGAATATTTATTGAATGGAAATCCCACATCTTCAACTAATTGAATATTCAGAGGTTGAGAAAGGATTTCCCCCACTCTGAGAGCTAGATGCGGGTGGGCATCTGATAACAATCATAATATTGCTAATAATAATAAAAAATGATATGTGGATTGATTATGATTAAGTACTCACTCCCTTGGAAATAATATCAAATTCAGTGTCCTTTGTTTTAAAAACTAATCTGGTACAATCAGATAAAATTTATTGTAAAATTTGACAGCTACCGAAAACAGTGTAATAAAAATCTTAAGACAAAAGATTTCCATTTAGGTCTTGATTTCGAAATGATGCAAAAATTATTCGCCGAAAAAGCCATTTTACGACCTGGTCTTGGTGGTTTTAGGGTGCGGCTTTCAAGTTCAAAATTTAACAAAAAAAAAAGATCTAATCTAAAAATCATCTTCGTTCTTAAAAGTTTGGAATTTGCATAAAATGACATTTTTATTGCGAATTTTTGTATAATCTCCAAGATTAAATTGAGTTTCAATTAGAATTCCCTTTATCGATTAGTCCTCCACTAATTGATCTAATATTTGATGTCCTCATTAAAAAAAAAAAAAAAAATGGATTCAAAATTTGAACAATTTAATATCGTTATTGGTTACAATATTAAACTCTCAAATTTTATTTTTATTTGTTCATTTGCAGAAGGCTTTTTAACCTAATTACATATAGGTTCACATTTCAAAACTATTTATCAGATAATATTTTAACTGATTGAATTTAATTGATTTTTTAAAGTAAAAAAAAAATAATCAATAGTATAATATAGATAAGAATGCAGATACCCGACACACCTTACAAGTGAGTAACCAAGGTCGGGGCTGTATCCTCTATTTAATACATTTTCTTCACAACTCCCCATTAGGTTCCAAAGACATTCTCCTAAAAGGAAATATTTTAATTTTATTTTATTTAGAGGAACTTATGAATATACAGTATTAACAAATGAGAATAGTTAGTAGATTAATCTATGAATATTCGCTCAGCGGGCCTACATCTTGTGCAGGGGGCCGGAACGTTTGAATCGGGGGGGGGGGGGCAAAAAATTTTTTTTAGAAAATTAAAATAATTTGGTATGATCAAAATAGTATAAAACAAAAACAAATCTACTATAAAACTTAAAAATTTTAAAAAATAAATTCACAAATTTTAATAAAAATTAAGAATTTAAAAAATTTGCTGAGTGATTTTGTCAAAAATTTTTGGAAAAAAATGAATTTCTTACTCTTTTAATTTTTTTTTTAATTCGAGATTTTATTTTCATAAAAGTAAAAAATATATCATTTTTAAAAATAAATGAAATAAAGAGAAGAAAATTTGCCCCCTCTGTCCCCCCTGTAGGATGCCAGGGGGGCGAAATGTACCCTTGCCCCCCCCAGTTCCGCGCCCCTGCCGTCTTGTGGGTACGTGGATGGCGACCCCGAGCTGCCCGAGCTAGGCAGTCCTGTTCTTTGTATGTCTCTCTCATCCTTCCTCTTTTCAACAGGCATCAGACCGTACGACGGGCCGGCCTGTTCTATCCTTCTCGGTCGCAAAAGTATAGGTTGGGAAAGGGTTAGAGTGAAAGAGAGAGGACCGCCGACCCCGCATCGCGGGAGTAAAGGCGAGGACAGAAGAAGAAGAATCTATGTATATTCTAAAAAGAGAATCTATTAATGATTTCGTCATCTGGTTGCCTAACTTCCAACAACCAATCCTTAACCAACCGTTTACGGGAGGGGAGAGGGGAGGGGGGATGATAAAATAAAGATGTTTGCGTTTGAGTTAAAAGTAATTCTTCTAATAATATAGCCTATATATGAAAGGATCCAAAATATTGATAATTATCAAGAAAATATAAAAAGACGATCAATCTCTTATTTATTGATGAAAATAAATTAGAGAATAAGCAACAAATAATCAATAATTTTTAGATAGAGATGAACAAAACAAAAAAAATTTTCAAATGGTAAATGATTCAATATTTGTTTTTTTTTTTACTATCAATTTACCGTAAAAGAAAACGTTTTCTTGCATTTAAATCAATAGTAAATATGAATAATTATCAATGAATAATAATGATAATAAGAATAGCATTCAAATGAATGAATAAGAATGAATTTTGCTCCTGTTCCTCCTGAGTAGACTTTATTAATTCCTTTCTGATTATTTGGCATAGGCTCTTCACTTTTAAGGATATGTAAACAAAAAAGGTAATCGTTCTTAGAGCATTTTCATTTTAGAGTATTTACTTATGGGAAACAAACATTAACTTTCTTCCTGAAAAAGTTCTAAAAAATGATTAACCTTTTTATATTATTTATTTTATAATTTTTTTTAAATAATAGCCCTAAATCATGTGTAAAAAAAAAACAAAAATTTTTTTTATATGTTAAAAAACTTCTGTTTTATGTAATATTAATACAAATTAAATCAAAGAAGCGGGGGAAAATAAGACAATTTTCCATTGTGAACAAACAAAGCATGGAATTTGGCGAAGGGGATCTAATGATTAGTAAAATTAAAGGAACTTTTTAATTTTTAAATGTTTTTGGAGATCTAATGATTAATAATTGTTTTCTTGCTAAATAAAAATGGTGGAGGGATTGTAAATTGAAAAAGAAATATGTTCCAGTGTGGGTGTAATTGTGAAGCTACTTGCAATTCTAATAATATAAAGAAGATATTTCATCAAAATAAAAAGATGAGAAAATGCATATAAAAGTATAATATGCAAGTATGGGCGTCGATAAGGTCATCAAACAGGTTTCAATAAGCGATTAAATAAAATCCTAAGAGCAAATGTGAAAATGGTATAAGATTATTAATCATTCATCAACCTGATTTATTTGAATTTTAAATAATTTTTTGTACATGTAGAAACCATTTTTTTTTTTTTTTTTTTTTTTTTTTTTTTTTTTTACGTTATTAGAATAAAAACTGATAAAAATAGTAATTTCCATTCAATAGTGGCAAACAAAATTTTTTAAAAGTTTCACCTTTATTTCACCCAGAAGACAAAAATAAGACAAAAATAATAAAATCTTAGGTAACTAACAGCATAGCGCGGGCAGGATATGAGCCCTCAATCTTTTATACAATATTATAACCAAATCTTTAATCAATTATAGAAAATATT
>JAKCPI010028655.1:0-14172 GCA_023213315.1 Euborellia annulipes | reverse complement strand
TATGAGGCTGAAATGTTATATTTAAGTTAAACACCCCCCCGGGACCGGAAAAAAAAGTTTTTAAACAAAATCGGCCAAAAAGTACAAATACTTTACTGATGTACTTTTTCATTTTTTTTCGATTTTCTCAAAATTTGCTCTAAACGATTTTGATTAAAATTCAAAAATCAATTATTTTCAAATGTATATTCTCATTTTACACTTGAAATCTTTTGAAGTAGACTTTACTCTTGTACTTCATAGGAGGCCATGGTAACAAAATATATATATTTTTCTTATAAATTTTACAACTTTAATTTTAATATATCGGCGGAATGTCGGCACGAAAAATCTGGTGTGTCAAGCACAAAACACAACTTTCGATTATAGAAGGTAAGAGAAAGTTGTGTGCTGTGCGACAGTCACACCATATTTTTTAATAATAATTAAAAAAAAAGCTTTCTATTAAGTTAAATGCTCACGAATTTAATTCATTAAAAAAAAAAACTGTATAAAAAAATACTTTAAAATGCCTCGAGTATTTTCGTACCAAAGATGCCTGCATGAAGCCCCTTAACTATCTTTTTACCCTAAGAAATTTTATATTCCTAGTTAGTACGTCTTGACAACATCAATTAGGCTTAAAAGAATGATTCGTTCAAGGTTACACAAAAAAGATCCTCATTTAATGATTCCAATTAAGAATAATTTAGACTATGCAAATTAGACATATCATTATCTAAAAAAATCAAGGTCTTTTGCATTCTACTGTAGATCATTTCATTTGGATTGGAACAGAAACTCCAACTCCAGGGAGGATTTTTGCTTATTCATCTACACCGTTATCAAGGAATTCGAATATTAATCGTAATCTTTTTTGATTAATAATCATTTTATTTTATTAAATCCTCTTACGAAATTCCTAAGCTTTTCTTTTTTCATTTTTTTTTGCATTTCATTGACACTGCCTGCCATTCGATATCCATCCTCTTTCTGCTTCCTGAAAGGATATCCTTGAATCAAAACCGCAAATAATAAATTTACCGGCTTTTCAATCACATAAATATTTATTTATTTTAGATTAAAAATTAAATAACAAAATTCTGGTGTGACTTAGCGCACAGCAAAATTTGATGTGTCGAGATCTATTTAGTTGCCCATAGCACCTTAGTTTCAAACTTGAACACTTGGGTTTCATAGAAGGCGCTGAGCTATGAATGTTTCCACATCAATAAAGAGTGCTTCAAACAAATTTCACGAAAAAATTTACTGATATACTTTTTAAAGACCATCCAAAAATGATTTTTGAAATTTAATCAAAATCGTTAGAGCGAATTTTGAGGAAATCGAGAAAAAATCTGGTATGACTGGCGCACAGCACACAACTTTCTCTTACCTTCGGTACCATCGAAAATTGTGTTGTCACACCAGATATTTTGTGTCGACATATATTTAGTTTCCGACAGTACGGTACATTCGAATTTCAAGAAATAAAATTTATATGTATGGGAAAATATTTATATTTTGTACCATGGCAACCATTTCTCCTATCTTTTCTATGGAGTACAAGAGTAAAGTGGTCTTCAGAAGATTTCAATTCAATGACAAAATGAGAATATACATTTTAAAGAGCATCTAAAAAATAATTGATTTTTGAATTTAAAAAAAAAATCGTGTGAGCGAATTTTGAGAAAATCGGAAAAAACTGAAAAAGTACATCAGTAAAGTACTAGTACTCTTTGGCCGAAAAGCATCGCGTCACGTTCCAGGGGGTGCCCATCTTAAATATAAAATTTCAGCCTCCTAGCACAATCCCTCCATGCTTAAAATTGAACACAGACAGACCATGTCGCGAAAACCACTTTTTTGGATTCAGGGGACTTCAAAACGTGTATATCCATCAAAATCTCGATATCGTATGTTTGACATGAATCCAATACTTTCTCTCTCTAAATATTAAGACATATAGGTAAGAGAAAGTAAAAAATATTAATTTATTACTACACAACTACCTTTATGCTAAATTTCTATATAATCAAATAACTTCACCAAAATTTGATTTATTTAAAATATTAATATTGATATTTATCTCCATATAGGCATATTATTTACTGTTTCATCAATATTTGTCCTGTACTAGATTATAGGTCTAGAGTTCCGGTCTAAATTTTAAATAATTTATAAAAAGAAAAGAACAAATAACTATAAGAGATAAAATTTAATACAGTATAAGGCAATTTTATTTTGGCTCATTGATTCACTCAATATCCATTTAGCAAACTCCAGGTTGTTTTTTTTTTTTTTAATTCCTTTAATCTTTTTCGGCAACGGAGGCCATTTAGACCCCGTCCCTATTTATTTCAATTGATTGGTATCCAATTCAATTGAAATAAATTTTTGTCGCTTTCCCTATCTATTAATATATAGCCATCGCTATATTAGAAATAATAATACGTAATACGTTAAAACACCTGTGAGGCAGAAAGAGCAAAGTTAAAATTAAATTTCAAAAACATTGTTAGAAATTATCTTTTATATTTTTTAAAAGATGATTTTTTTTTATGGAGGGGAAGGGAGGGAGAATTGTTCAAAATCCCCCATTTCTGTCTACGATACTGATATATTAAATCTTGACAATTATTCAAATTCATTCCTTCCATAGAGCCAATGTTTAAAATACACAGATTGACTTTTTTACTTTTTACTAATGAAATGCAAGTGGTCAAGTTTGAAACTAAGGTGCTATGGGAAACTAAATATATATCGACACAAAAAATCTGCTGTGCATTAATCACACCAGATTTTTAACTTTTCTTGTGTAACCTATAGACAGGTCTATTCTCTAAAAACAGGCGTTATAATTTAAAATAAACAAATGGGTGTTAAAAAGTAATGTAGAAATAATCAGCTATTCTCTAAACAAAGTGTTAACAGCGACGTTAACATGTTGCTTTTATTTCAAAGCTATCAAAATCATAACCTTACTTTTTAGGTTAAGGACGCCATTTTTATTCATTAAATACGGCGTTAAAATATTAAAGCCACCCTCTAGACATGGTATTAATTTTTAACACTATTTACTAAATGGTAACGCTTTTGCTTTAAAGTTTTTGTGTTTACAGAATTGTTATTTGAGGCAAGTAAGTGATTTTGAATAGCATTTTTTTAACGCTGATTATTTTTTGATTACTTTTTAACACCCATTTGTTTATTTTAAATTTTAACGCTTGTTTTTAGAGAATAGACCTGAGAGTAGGCCTATTTAACAAATTTTGTAGGATTTTTTTTTCAAAGTGATTTTACGAGGGTGGTTTAAGACATTAAACACGGAGTCTCCCCCCCCCCCCGCCCATCCTTTTGACAGACAAAAGTTCTTTTTGGAACTAAAATATAATTACCCTCCCCTACTTGAATACGCCACTATGACTCTTCGCCTCTCCAATTAACAAAATCCTGGGGCACCGCCATTGCTTTTATTTTTGGGAGAGTGTCTAGAAATAAAAAAATTTAATTAGGTACTCGCTTTAAGGAGAAAGTCAAAAAAAATAACGTGGGATGGTCCACCAGAGATGGACTGCGCATAAAGACGTCATCAATTCATTAAAAATCATTTCTAATTGAACTTTATTAGATACCTTTAGCGTATTAATTTTATCTAAGCACTTGCTGTTTAAATACATATAATTTTAAAAGCATAATAAATAAAGTCTTAAAAAAAAAAAAAAATCAAACTGGTTTGTACATTTTCCTTCTTATATATGACGTATACATAGATAGAGAAACTGACATAAAATTTCTTTAAGAAATTCTCATCTTTCGTACAACGAAAAGAAATATAGATAAACATTTACTTTTTTTATTTTGATAGGGGAAAGCCCCGACATTGAATAATAAATCAAGAGCTTTGCCGATAGAGAAGAAGTTTTTTTTGGTCATTGTCCGGGGACTGCTTTGGGAGGGAAGGAAGGTCATGTTCAAGGTTTCTGTCTATTGTTCGATATATCTTATCAATTTCTTGACCTACTTTTTGTTTTTGTTTTCTTTTTTTGTATAGAAATTTTACGCAAGTAAATTTTATCTTCAAATCAACAGGTGGTCGCGAACCGGTGCAATTTCCAAAGATATAATACAATAATGCCGGTACGGTTTTTAATAGATCATTGAAACTTATGACTTAGTATTTTTAATTTCTTAAAATGTTTTCCAACTAGCGCCTGCGTTTGACAGTTTAAATCTAATCTATATATATAATTCGCTAATGTCCGTCCGTCTGTCACGCTCTATTTAGGCAACTTACCGTTGGAATTTTGAAATGAAATTTTATATGCATTAAGAGGATCTTCTCGGGATTACAGGAAAATTATTTTCATCCCAAAATTCCTATAACTTTTTGAGTTATTAATTCTTAAAGTTACGATTTCTCCCATAGGAAATGTATATTTATATATTCGTTTCATTTGTGTATTCTATGAATGTAAACAAATCCTCAAGCAGGCACTGAATTGGAATGGAATAATAATAATTTTTCTTTTCCCCAGGGAGCTTGGAGTAGTTGGTAGCGTGCCTACCTTCTATACATCGCGGGTTCGGACCCCAGGCAGTCCGATTATTTTATTTAAGGCTTTTGGATATCAAATGACTTAATAAAATAAAATAAAAATGCCTGGACCCCAAATTGATATATTAAACATAGTGAGTATCGTTAAAAGTCTTAAATGGCCTCAGTTGCCGAAAAGACTGTGTGTGTGTGTGTGTGTGAATGTGAAAAATTTATTTTCATAATGAAGAAGAAAAGGAGAGGGGGTCCAGGGGGCAAAGCCCCCCCGTCTAGAAGTGAAGCTTCTCAGAGTTAAGAAAAGGCCAGGTCCGCCCCCTGTCTAGATGCAAAGAAGGGCGAGGCGTTCTCATAAATAAGAAAAGGCGAGGGTCCGCCGCAGGCGAAGGCGGGCTACGCGACTAGTTTTAATTTAATTCTTTATTCTTTCTTTTAAATTTTAAATAAAAATGTCGATAGATCCATTCCTTCGCCGTTTTACGCACTTACTATTTATTATTTACTAGCGGTGGTGCCCCGCTAGGCCCTGGCGGGCGGCGTCTCAGGATATGACTAAGAGTTGCCAGATAAATGTATTTTAATTAATTTTGAACCATAATATAAAAATATAAAATAAGAAATTCGAGTGGAAAATAAATTTTAGAGGGAGAGGTAGGAGGAGTAGGGCTGATAGAACTTTCTGAGGCCTGGAATACCCTTTTTCAATTATTTACACCCTAGAGATTTGATTAATATATTTTTCGTAAAGCGAGTTTTCCAATGCTTTCCTATGAGGGATTTGTGAACCCCTAAAAAGGGAGGTCCCCTACTCCTAATTTGATATAATTATAGCCTAAAACCACCCCGGGAAAATTCTCTACCCATTAAAAAAAAACTCCATCCAGTCTATGCGTTACAAACGGACAGACAGACAAACAGACAAACTTTGTATTTTATATAATAGTATAGATTTACATTTTTTTTTTAAATCAATGAAATTTGACCTAATTAAAGAGGAAATCTTTAATCCAGAGATAGATTTCTTAGAAACGTATTTCCGACATTATTTGGTTTAAAAGATAAAATTTTTATTTATTTTATATTTCAATTGACCTTAGAGAACTATGAATGGAAATTTTTTTTTTTTTTTCCTTAATTATTAATTTATTCTAATATAAATAAAGTTAGATAGATTAAAAAGGAAACATCGAAATTTCTTCAAGGCCAAAAGAAATATTCTAGAATTTTACCCCAAGGATAGAAGAATTTGTTTCACGGGAAACAATTTCCTCTTCTCTATATTGAATGCCAATAAATATGAATTTTTCGATCAAAATAAATACAGTATATTATGAACCCGGAATCTCCAGCCTTTCTGTGCTAAGAAATTGAAATTTGATATTTATGTTAGGTACTCTTCTTGAGACCTGGCACGAAGCTTTTGAACAAAATCAATCAAAGAGTACTAGTACTTTATTGAAGTACTTTTTCAGTTCTTTTTGAATTTCTCAAAATTTGCTCCAAAGATTTTGATTAAAATTCATAAATCAATTATAATTTAAAAAGTATATCAATAAAATTTTTCGTGAAAATTGTTTGAAGTACACTTTACTGATGTAGTATTTCAGATTTTTCAAATTCATTTTCCGGCTCTTCCTTCCATAGAGCCAATATTAAATCCCCATTTGGGGATTTGCTTGTTAATTTCGATTCAAACCCCTAAAAAGGGGGTCCACCTAACTTTTGACACATTTAAAAAATGTTTTCCAATTCTTATGAAATTTTATATTTATTTAGGATTCTCTATTGTGTATAAAATATAATATGAGATTAAAATTTCGAAAAATAACAATACTTAAGTTTGGAACGAAGGTGCTATGAGAAACTAAATATATCTCGACACAAAAAACCTGGTGTGACCGTGCTGATGCACCGAAGAGTAAGAGAAAGTTGTGTGCTGTGTGCCAGTCACACCAGATTTCTTTTGCATATTTTTTTTTTTATAAAAAACATTCACACTTTTTTCTCATTTACACTCACACCCCCCCCCCCCCACACACACACACACATTCTTCTTCTTCTTCTCTCCTCGCCTTAATCCCGCGATGCGGGGTCGGCGGACTTGACTCTTTCCCCCAACCCTATCTATTTTTACGACCGGAAGAAATAGGACAGGCCGGCCCGTCGCACGGTCTGACGCCTGACACACACACACACACACACATTGACACAGTCTTTTCGGCAGCTTAGGCCATAGGCCTATAAGACGACTTTTACGTTAACCGTTGTAATGAATATATCTATTGGGGGTCCAGGCATTCTTATTTAAGCCATTTGGTATCCAAATGGCTTAAATAAAATCATCGGACTGTCTGGTGTCCGAACCCGCGACGTTTGGTATAGGAGGTAGGCTCGCTACCTGCTACGCCTTTTTTGCATTTGAACTTGAATTGTATTGTAAAAAGAGAAAAGTTAAGAAAGAAAGATGTTTATTTACATTTTTTAACAATTAACATAAACTTGTTATTGTTTGTTGGAATCGTTATCTCAATTTCCCCTCTGCTGTTAATTAGCATAAATTGAAAAAAAGAAAAAAAGTCACTCAGACACCTTATTATTCTTATCTCTGATATAATAGTTTATCAAATATTTCATTTTAATGATAAAAATATTTTCCTCTTTTAATTCGTAAACAATTAATTATAAAGCCAGGCAAATCGATGTTTATTTGACTTCCAGGCTACCATTTGTTTACTAACCGTTCCAACCTTTATGCATAGAAAACCGATATTCTTTATCCTTTTAATTCGAATATTTGGATCGCCATTTAATGGATTATAACGAAAAATAGGCAAACTATTGAGCAGGTCTAGTTGGTAGGGTGCCTACCTTCTATAACGAAAGTCGCGGGTTCGGACCCCAGGAGGTCCGATGATTTTATTTAAGCCATTTGGGTCCGTCTATCTGTCTGTCTTTATCCAATCCGAGCCATATCAGCGATCTCTTTAAGGAAAAAAAATAAAAATTTAATTATATAACAATTTTTATTATTTTTCATTTGAGAGATTTAATTATTTAATTTTTAATTTAATTAATTTTAATTGGCTTAATTTTTTCATTTGGTTTTAATTTTTCAAAAGACAAAGACAAAACAATGCTTTCCAATGGGCAAATTCTGAATTTACTGGAATTTGAGAATTTTTCCTGGCCTCTCCGTAGAAGACTATTTAAAATTTCGTTTCAAAATTCCAATTACGAATTAATTTTCTTCCGTAGAGAGGCTAGGAACAATACTTGGGTTCCCAAATCCCCAAATGAAAATCACAATTTTCCATTGGAGAGCATTGGGTTATTGAATATTAAAAAATTTAATTTTAGTATATATTTATTTTTAATTATTTTTATTTTGTTAGGTTCGTAGTGTAAAGGATTAAAGCCAATTAATTTTAATAATTAAAACTCTCAAATGAAAAATAATACAAATTGTTATATAGTCCTAATTACATTTGCTTTTGAAGGCAACCTACGAAGCGGTTAATAGTTCATAAAAGAACCCACTAACATTGTAATTGGCGTTTAGATTTATTAATTGTTGTTATTTGCTTAGCGTATTTTCTAATTAATCGTTCCTTTATTGGCTCACTTGCGATAAAATTTATCGACGGCAGATTAGGCTAATTCACTTGTAATGGATATTGTAACAACATTAAATTGGGGGGGGGGGGGCTCTAACATAACTAGATGCCAACAAATATATTTTAAGAAAAATTCATGTCAAAGTTGATAATTAAATCTTTCAAAAGGAAAATAATAAAAATTGTTATATAATTAAATTTTTTTTTTTAATTTTTTCTTAGAGAGATCAACGATGTGGCTCTGATTGGACAAAGACAGACAGACACAGAGAATGTGATCACGAAATCGATTACTTTACGATTCCAATTCAAAAAATACATATACACTTTGAAAATCAAAGCCTCCTTCCTGACAAAACTCAAAAATCTGGAGTGACTGGTCGCACCAGATTCTTTGTGTCGACATATATTTAGTTCCCGCCAATATATTTTTTTTTTTTTTTTAAACATTTACACTTTTTTCTCATTCACACTCACACTCACACACGCATTCACACAGTCTTTTCGGCAACTTAGGCCATTTAAGACTTTAAACGATATCCGTTATTTATAATTATACATATTGGGGTCCAGGCATTCTATATAAGTCATTTGGTACCCAAATGCCTTATATAAAATCATCGGACTGCCTGGGGTCCGACCCGCGACGTTTGGTATATGAGGTTAGCACGCTACCTCACACCCATGCCCCGAGGCCGCCAATATATTAAAATTCAAGATGTAAAATTTATAAACGGGGAAAAATATTTATATTTTGATACCATGGCAACCATTTCCTCCATTTTTCCTATGAAATACAAGAGAGTAAAGTGGTCTTCAGAAGATTTCAATGGCAAAATGAGAATATACATTTTAAAGAGCATCTAAAAAAATAGTTGATTTTTCAATTTTAATCAATGCCGTTGAAGCGGATTTTTAGAAAATGTAAAAAACTAAAAAAGTGCATTAGTAAAGTATTGGTTTGACCGATTTTGTTCAAAAGGTTCGTGTCACGTTCCGGGGTACCAAACTTAAAATAAAATTTCAACCTCCCTAACTCTTTTCGTTCTTGAGATATTTTGTTCTCACAGGGAGTGCATAGCCTTGATAACACCGATTTGAGCGAAAATTTTTTATGTGTAGTACTTGATGAAAAACGAATTCTGTTAAAGCGAGAGAACACGCTTCTCAGCGGTTCGTCTAAAAAAAAATGCTAAAGATTTTGCCTGTATGCCTTAAGCCGTTACTAACAACAACATTTACAAAGGTCGCGATGACTAGATCGGTAGGGCGCATTCTTTGAAAACAAAAAATCCCGAGTTCGAATCTCGCCTTGTGCAACATATTTTTTTTTTTTTTTTTTTTTGTACCATTACACCCTGCAAATGATTGCCGAGAAAAAATTAATCCCCAATGAAGAGTTAATAGCAATAAATGAAGCTGAAAATATTGTCTTAACATGTTCAAAGTTCGGAAAATGAACGACCCAACTGTTTAAAACATAAATATTATTATAAATTTATTTATGTGTCCAATTAATAGTAATATATTTCTAGTATAATATTAAATATTTCCTTATATTATATTTTTGACAGAAAGCATTCGAATTTTCTTTAAATATATGGAACATGTTGAAAATTAAATGCCAATAATTAAAAAAAAACTTTTTATTTATTTATTAATATTAAAAAATATTCTGAAACAAAAAAAAAATAAATTACACAAAAAAAAAAAAAAAAAAATAGTTGCACAAGGCGAGATTCGAACTCGGGATTTTTTGTTTAACAAAGAATGCGCCCTACCGATCTAGCCATCGCGACCTTTGTAAATGTTATTGTTAGTAACGGCTTAAGGCATGCAGGCAAAATCTTTAACATTTTTTTTTAGACGAACCGCTGAGAAGCGCGTTCTCTCGCTTTAACAGAATTCGTTTTTCATCAAGTACTACACATAAAAAATTTTTTCGTTCAAATCGGTGTTATCAAGGCTATGCACTCCCCTTGTCAGACAGACACACACACAGAGAGACAGAACATGTTGCGGCAAACCACTTTTTTGGATTCCAAGGATCTCAAAACGTGTATATCCATCAAAATCTCGACATCGAATTTTTGACATGAATCCAATACTTTCTCTCTATATATATAACTCGTATATAAATATATAATATATAGGTAAGAGAAAGTAAAAAAATACAATTAATTTCATATCCAAACTTACTGTTTAATTTCTTTTATCATTGTGCATCAAATTAAAGCCTATCGATCGAGTCTTCATAAACTAATGCCCATTTGATAAGAACATAATTAAAAGTATTCAAGTTTTATTATATAATAATAATAATAATTCCATTTCATTTCCTTTAACGCATTCATTCCTTTTCCTTATATACAGAAAAGAATTCAAATGCGATATGTGTGACCTTTTACGCAAGATAAAGGAGACAAATAAAAAAAAGGGTTCTAGAGGACCTTGAACTAAATTCCTTGTTCTGGCGAGAATCCATCAAAATCAAATCTAAATAGGAAACCATTAAGAGCAAGCGAATATTTCTAATTCTTCTAATAGTAGAGTTGGCAAACCCGGTGTGACTGAGCACCGCACCGCACATTACACAATCTAATCTTACTTTTTGAATTCGATAGCTGTATAATGTGCTGCCACGCCAGGTTTTTTTTTTTTTTTTTTTTCCTTATCAACATTTATTTCCGCTATATCAGAATTCAAGAGATAAGAGGGATAGAAAAGTCGTCTCTAGGGCGGCGGCAGCGGCGACCTTCGAAACTTTATTCTCTTATCATTATTTGGATTTGTTTTAAATATTAATAATAACCACCCCCTCGAATGGTTCTATATTTATGGTTACATCGAGCAAAATTAATTCAAATATAAACTACAAACCTAAAGTCCAAATCCAACAAGAGTCGATAATAAATTCATTAAAACTTAAATAAAAAGAAAGTAAAATTAGTTTTTAATTTCAACTGGCAACCGTTGGCACTAGTTGAAACAATATAAGTAGAAAACTTCGCAAATCATTTTAAAAAAATGCTTTTAATATTTAAGCTACTTAAATAATTATTAAGACTGACTCTGTGCGTATTTAATTAGGATATGGGAGAATTCAGCAACCAGATTTTCTCACAAGTGATTGTGAGAAAATCTGGTGTGACCACGCAGAGCACACAACTTTTCCTTCCTCTTCGGTAATTGACAGTTATGTACTGTGCTTGTCACACCAGATTTTTTGTGTCGAGATGTATTTAGTTTCCCATAGCACTTTAGTTCCAAGCTTAACCACTTGCATTTCATAATAATATGAGTAATAAATTACATATAGAGGTAAGAGAAAGTAACAAGATGACTTTTATTTGAATTAATTTAACGCCTTCGCGGTTGACGTTTCAACATCAAGTCTAGGCCATCCTCAGAGCTGCATACTTTTTTGTTAAAACAATAACAACAAGCACAATTTCTTAATGTGAGTTGAGTTGGATTTTTTAAGGAGAGTGGACGTGTTTTTCGGTGCTCCGTGAAATTTGATTAATGTGCCTGTCTTTCTTGAGTTTTTTGTTTTTTTTTTTGCATCAGCCTGTGAAGAAAAGTCGGTTCTTTTTAATGGAGAGATCTTTTGCTGGTTTCTGCCCCAGGTTCGTGGCCGTTTGGGCATTATAAGTTATTTGATTTGATAATTGAATGGGAAACGTAATTAGAAGGAAAGGGAAAAGCAAAAAAGGGAAAAGAATCAAAAAGGAAGGAAAAAGTAACTTTTAAGGCAATTAATATACTAATCCAGTTCGAAGGAAAAATTGCTATTTTTGATATAAATTCTACTCTGAATAAATTTTATCTATATAATTATTTAATTCATTTATAAAGTAATTCAAGATACTATTTGGGTGGGACTTTGTCTCCAGGGGCCCCCCCTCCTCTTGGTCAGACACTCTGATGGCCCGCTGAGTGTGAAGTAGACCTTTGACCCCGTCCTCTCCCATCCGTCTTGCCTGTCGGGTTGCATATCTCGAGGCGTTGATTGTTTTATATAATATTTAAATGTAATATTAATTCCCTTTTTGTTTTTATAATATATTAAATACTCTTATACATCTGAAGCCGCCTCTTTTTAAATTTTATTTGTAAATCTGCTTATATTTGTAATTCATTGTTTAACTCAAAAAGAACAAAATAAGAAGGAAAAGTTGTAAGAAAAGAAAAAAGGGAAAAAAAAAAAAATTTGTAAGTCAACACATCTGGGATTTCGAAAATGTCAGGGGATGAAGGAAAAGAACCCAAGTCTGGAGGAACGCTTGAAAGGTATTTTATACCTAAAAAAAGGAGCATTGTCCAGGCTAGTCCACCTGATAATATCCAAGAAACAAAGAGAGACAGAGTCAGCAACTTGGATGGCGACTCCAACACTGAACTATTAAATAGAATTTTGAATAACATGGAAAGATATCAGGAAGAAATGAAGAAGGAGATAGGGAGTCTGAGGGAGGAGTTGAGGTCGGAGAGGGAGGAGCATGCTAGGGAGAGGACATTGTTGAGGGGAGAGATAAATGGAATAAAGGAGGAAATGAATTACTACAAGAGGAGAGTGGAGAGACTTGAGGCCAGAGAGAGAGAGAATAATTTAATAGTGAGAGGCTTGTGTGAGCATGACAACGAGAACACCAAGGGAAGCAGTTACTGTTTTTTTTTAGAGATCAACTCAAGGTTGTCGACATCCCCTTGAGGGAGGCTCATCGTCTGGGAAAAAGAGAGGGAGCCAGGGATAGACCTATTATGGTGACGCTGTGGAACAGGGAAGACAAATCACTTATATTCCGAAACACTCGAACCCTACGAGGTACTAGCTACTTTGTTCACAACGATCTTTCCAGAGAGGCTAGAGAAAGGAAGCAGAGGAACCTACGAATGATTAAGAAGCTCCGCGAACAGAACAAAGATAATGTGGTTATGCTAAGAGCTGATAAAATATATTTGAATGGTCGCTACTATGTCCTGGAATATGATCATGCCAACGAGGAAGACAAATTGCGGTTGATAACTGACTCAAAAAACGGCGGAGACAGCCAGCCTCGGGTCGAGGAGGTGAATTTGATTTAAACGATGCAAGAACCAGTCACTCAACTTCAGCTCAACTCAGGATCGCTTCATGGAACATGGACGGATATAACACACTCTACGAACTGGATCAGGATGAAATAAAATTTTTAGTTGGTCATAAAATTATACTTTTACAAGAAACGTGGTTGACCAGCAAACCTAATCTGCCCACCTTCTTAAGGGATTACAACTGCATATCCTCGGAGGCAATCAGGGATGAAAGTAGAGGAAGGGCGAGCGGAGGTTTGATTACTTTGGTTCACAAGGACTTTAAGAACCTGGAAATTTTAGAGATAAACAGATACTTAACTATGATTCAGCTTGACATTGATGAAGAAAGATATTTATTTATTAATGTATACTGGCCCCCAAAACTGCAAATTGAAGAAATTATTGATACATTTATAAACACTGTCCACACGGGTTTGGCCGGTATGGAGAAAGTAATTATTTGTGGCGACTTTAACTGCAGAATAGGTACTTTAAACAATGTGAATGAGGAGATGCTGGAGGAGAGTTGTTTGGAGGAGATTAGACTAGTCAGGGACACATTTTTGGATAGAAGGGGAAAGTTATTGGTGGAAACAATGGAGTTCTTGGGAATGGTGGTTTGCAATGGCCGTTCCCCGTCAGATGAACCAGCTCAATACACCTTCAACTCTTCACGAGGGAAGAGTACCATCGATCTTTCTTGGATTAGTTATGGTCTTACAAGGATTATTAGAGATTTTTCGGTCCATGGTTTCTCGCTCTTGACTGACCATAGCTTGTGCTCTTTGGCGCTTGATGTTCGGGTTATGGATGCTCCGGCCTGTGCTAATGACAACATTAGTTCTAAAACCAAAATAGTGTGGAGTGAGGCATTGAGGGTTGCTTTTCAGGGAAGTTTATCTTTGAGGAGCCAAATTTATTATCACAGTTCCAACAGTCAAGAAC
>JAKCPI010028654.1:0-11623 GCA_023213315.1 Euborellia annulipes | reverse complement strand
GCGCGTCTCGGGGTGCTAATTTTGGGACTTTCCAGCTGCCACAATTTTGAAGCTATCGACCTCAAATTTTTTTTAAATTAAAGCTATTTAAAATATCTACAACTTATAGAAGCCCTTTTTTTGATTTTCGAAAATTTTTTTTTTTTTTAGATTAATTGCATTAAATAAAAGATATTTTAAAAAAAGGAGCTCTATAAGTTGTAGATAATTAAATTAGTAATCATTGTGTTAAAAAATAATTAATTTGTTGCCTTCAATTAATTAGCTGGAAAGTCTAGAATGAAATGCAATTTGTCCCTTGTTTTCCTATGGGGAACACTAACGCCATCTTTTGCCGCCTAGAGGAACTCGGTAGTCAAAAGCTTTCTAACGACTTTTCGAGACGCGCACCTTAAAATTCACAAATTTACTTATAAAATTCATATAATATAATTTAAGCATATATAACGAGTAGATGAACAGTGCTGCCATCTACTATTAATCTAAATAAGATTGTTACTAAATGTAATAGTCAGTTTGATCCAAGGGCGGATACAGGGGGGAGGGGTAAAGGAGGTAATTCCCCCCCCCCCCCTCCAGCGAGATTTGAAAAAACAAACAAACTTTTTTCGAAAAAAATTTATTTTTAATATAAAATTTTAAAAATTAATACATACTTAAAAATTTAATTTGTATTTATATTCTGGCAAACAAGTACAGAATGCGCCTTTAAATTAGCGAAATTAAGAAAAAAAGTGTGATGTGAGACGAGTCACACTAGATTACCCCCCCCTCTCCCCCCTGAGAAAGATCTATTTATCCGCCCTTGGTTTGATCTTATTTAGATTAATCGTAGATGGCAGCACTGTATCTTATTTGCTGCAATCTTTAATAAAATAAGATACAGTGCTGCCATCTACGATGAATATAAATAAGATTGTTAATAAATGTCAAAAAACTGAAAAAGTACTTCAGTAAAGTAATAGTACCTTTTGACCGATTTTGTTGAAAAGCTTGTTTTCATCCCTTGTGGAGGTGGATAACTTAAATATAAAATTTCAACCTCTTTCAGTTCTTGAGATATTTTGTTCACAGACAGAGCATGTCGGGAAAATCACTTTTTTGGATTCAGGGGACCTCAAAACGTGTATATCCATCAAAATCTTTTGACATGATTCTAATGCTTTCACTCTCTCTATCAAGGGCGGATCCAGAGGTGTTTCTCGGGTGGGGGGGGAGTAATCTGGTGTGACTGGTCGCACAGCACACTATTTTTTCTTAATTTCGGTAATTTAAAGGCGGATTCTGTAATTGTTTGCCAGAATATAATTTTTAAGTATCAATTTTTAAAATTTTACATTAAAAATAAATTTCTTTTCGAAAAAAAGTATTTTTTTTCAAATCTCGGGGGAGGAGGTAATAACCCCCTTCACCCCCCCCCTTGTATCCGCCCTTATTGGCAGGACTGTATCTTATAATATTCTTTTACAAATTTACTTATAAAATTCATATAATATAATTTAAGCATATATAACGAGTAGATGAAGTGCTGCCATCTATAGTTAAATAAGATACAGTGCTGTCATCTATGATTAATCTAAATAAGATTGTTACTAAATGAAATAGTCAGTTTAATTTTATTTAGATTAATCGTAGATGGCAGCACTGTATCATATAGTATCCATATAATATAATTTAAGTATATATAACGAGTAGAGGAATAGTGATGCCATCTACGTTGAATATATTTAAGTATTCAAGATAATAAGGAATAATTTCCAAAGAAGAACGCAGCCAAATTTATTTCATTTGATTTTAATAAAATATACTAATCACTTGCTGACGTTTCGGTTCGGGTTTGAACCATCATCCTTTACTTAGTATTTTTATTAAATAATTATTTCTATTCTTCTTTCAATTTTTTTCTTTTTTTTTTTTTTTTTTTTTTTTTTTTTTTTATTCCCCCCCCCCCCCCCCCCCCCTCCCCCTATCTTTTATCTTGAATACTTAAATATATTCAATGTAGATGGCAGCACTATATGTTATTTGGTGCAATCTTTAGTAAAAAAAGATACAATGCTGCCATCTACGATGAATATAAATAAAATAATTAATAAATGTCAAAAAACTGAAAAACTTCACTCGCATAAATCTTCATATTTTCCTTTTTTTCATTTCATAAATTATTTGTCAATCATAATATTATATTTAGAATTTAGGTATTCATTGAATTGATCTCAAAAATTATTTAAATAAAATTATATACAAGGTGTCAGAGTTGTCAAAAAAAAAAAAAAAAACAGTAAACATATGCTCTATCACGAGCAGGGGCTGGAACGAACTTGAATCAGGGGGGGGGGGGGGGCAAAAAATTTTTTTTTTTAGAAAATTAAAATAATTTAATGTGTTCAAATAGTATAAATCAAAAACAAATCTACTATAAAGCTTTAAAAACTTTAATAAAATTAAAATTTTAAAAAATTTGCTAAATTTTTTTAGGCTATATTTATACTATTTGAAAGAAATAAATATTTTTAATTTTCTTATTTTAATTCAATATAAAATGTTTTTAGAAATTAGAAATACAATAGGGTCTATATAAAATATTTTGGAAAAAATGAATTTCTTAGTCTTATAATTTTTTTTTCATTTAGAAGATTTTATTTTTAAATTGTAAAAATGTATTATTTTTAAAAATAAATGAAATAAAAGAAGACATATTGCCCCCCTCTGCCCCCTCCTATAGGGGCAATGTACCCTTGCCCCCCCCCCCCCTCCGGTGCCTATGATCACGAGTACTGTACTTGACTGATGTACTTTTTCAGTTTTTTCAATTTTCTCAAAATTCGCTCCAACGATTTTGATTAAAATTAAAAAAACAATTATTTTTTAGATGCTCTTTAAAATGTATATTGTCATTTTGCCATTGAAATCTTTTGAAGCACACTTTACTCTTGTACTTCATAGGAAAGATAGGAGAAATTCTAAAACCTATTTTCTCTAAATTCCTTGCTTGGAAGCTTTTAATGAACAAGTTACTTGAATAAAAAGACTACAAATCTCTAGTTTAAAGTCAAGACAGAATAGGAAATCAAAATTGTCTTTTATGGCTTGGCGATTAAGAAATCGCATTTATAATATTTAAGGACATTGAGATTCATCAGGCAGCGTGGGAGTCAGAGCAGCGATGTATGTCCTCTTTGTCTGTATTTCATCAGTATATAAAGCAGGGGGGAGGGGGGAAGTTTTTTTATTTTCCTTTATTTATAACCTTTTGAACAAAATCCGCCAAAAAAGTCACTTTTTTTCATTTTCTAAAAATTGACTCCAACAATTTTGTTTAAAATTCATAAATCAACTATTTTTTTAGATTTAAAAAGTATATTAGTAAAATTTTTTGTGAGATTTGTTTGAAGTACACTTTACTGATGCAGAGGCGTAACTAGCCTTTGAGGGCGGCTCTTGTTATTGCGCCTCTATCGTTATTAAAAATGGCGAATCCCAACTGGGGCGCCGTTTTTCGTTCGGGCTTTTTTTTTATTAAGCTATACGAATTCTCATTTGGCCTTTTTTTTAGTATTCGAATCTCGTTCCAGCATTTTTTTTTTTTTTTGTAATTTTTCTCCCGATTTGTGATATAAAATGAATTTATTATAAAATTTAAAAAAAAACCTGGAGATTTTGGAGAAAAAAACTGGAGATTTTGAAAAAAAGCTGGAGATTTTGAGAAAAAAGCTGGAGATTTTGGAGAAAAAAGCTGGAGATTTTGGGGAAAAAAGCTGGAGATTTTGGAGAAAAAAGCTGGAGATTTTGGAGAAAAAAGCTGGAGATTTTGGAGAAAAAAGCTGGAGATTTTGGAGAAAAAAGCTGGAGATTTTGGAGAAAAAAGCTGGAGATTTTGGAGAAAAAGTTGGAGATTTTGGGAAAAAAGCTGGAGATTTTGGAGAAAAAAGCTGGAGATTTTGAGAAAAAGTTGGAGATTTTGGGAAAAAAGCTGGAGATTTTGGGAAAAAAATCTGGAGAATTTACGAAAATATCTGAAGATTTTGGGGAAAAAAGCCAGAGATTTATGTACTCGGTAAAAAGCCGGATGCGCTAGGGCGCCTATATCGGTATCGAGGCCGGTGAGGGGGGACGGCAAGCGCCCCCCTTCGCCCCCACCTGGATACGCTACTGTACTTATGTATTTCAGATTTTTTAAATTCATTTTTAGCCACCGGGCTTGGCGTGGTTGGTAGCGCGCCTGCCTTCTATCCCAAGGGTCGCGGGTTCGGATACGAGGCAGTCCGATTATTTTATTTAAGCTATTTGGATACCAAATGGCTTAAATAAAAAAACTGGGTGTGTGAATGGGAAAAAAGTGTGAGTGTTAAAAAAAAAAAAAATTTTCGGCTCTTCCTTCCATAGAGCTAATGTTAAATCCCCATATGGGGATTTGTATGTTAAATTCGATTCAAAAGTGGGCCCCCTTAACTTTTCTTTAATGAATTGACTTTTTTACTTTTTACTAGCGGTCAAGTTTGAAACTAAGATGCTATGGGAAACTAAACATATTTCGACACAAAAAATCCGGTGCAAAGTCACACCAGATTTCTTTCTTGATGAATAAGATAAAAATAAAGCCGAAATGGCCTTGACCTAAGCGAATAAATTGTTTTCGAGAGACGTTATTTATGTTACAGCGTTATGTTAACGCTACAAGATGACATTCCTAATCCCACCCCGTTTATCAGACGAACGAATCATCAACAAATATAGATAGCCTAATTCTATCTATTTCACTCACTCACCTGGTGTTGTAATAAAATTTGCTCTTGTTATTGCGTTATCGTTATTAAAAATGCGGCGCGCATGAAATGATTGATGTCATCTCTTCTTCTTTTTTTTTTATTACTTTGATGTAATTTTCATCTTTTAAAAATTAAGACATTAAATTAAACGTGAGTTTTCTTATATCATTAAGGAAAACGAATTAAATCTCTCTCTATCTGTCTGTCTGCTTATTAAATAACGTTAACGTTTCGATTGTATAATTGGATGGTCTTCAGGAATATTTTCGTCTGAGGCATTTTTATTTTAAAACGCGTAAAAAAGCTTTTTTAAAGTGAAACTTTTATTTGATGGCCTTAAATTTTTTCGCTCTTCTATCAGCATGTCGCGTTACAAGCCGTGACGTCAAAGGCCGTACTCTACAAGCCATGACGTCACAAGCCGTGACGACAAAAATAGGAAAGTTGAAATTTAATATATATGACGAATTATAAAAAAATAATTGTGGGATTTAATTATTCAATTGATAAAATATAATTTTTAAAATAATTTAAAATGATTCAAATCTTCATTTGCTAAATAAATATTCTTCTCAGTTTTTAACATGCGTCTATTGATTTCCCATTATCCATCCCATTTGCCAATTATTACTGGACTCCCCTCAGCTGACTCGGGCCCGCCTGTGGCGAACCCTCTCCTTTTCTTCTTAATGGGTCGTTTTGATAACTTACCTACCCCAACATTAAAATAGCCTCCCTATGAGGAAATACATGGTGTTTGTCCTTCAGCATTAAATTAGCTGAAGGACACACACCATGTATTTCCCCATTAGGAGGCTATTTTAATGTTGGGGTAGGTAAGTTATCAAAACGACCCATTATATAAAAAAATTACCATTTCTATTCCAATCCAATGCCTGCTTGATGATTTGTTTACATTCATGGAATACACAACTGCAAAGAATACATAAATATTTCTCTATACATTTCTTATGGGCGAAATCGTAATTTTAAGAATTAATAACTCAAAAAGTTATAGGAATTTCGGGATGAAAATAATTTTCCTGTAATCCCAAGGAGGTCCTCTTTATGCATATAAAATTTCATTTAAAAATTCCAACGGGAAGTTACCTAAATAAAGCGTGAAAGACAGACAGACGGACAAAAGCGAATTATATATTTATATAGATATAGATTAAATGTATTAAATATACATATAAATAATTTTTCTTAAAATCCGGTCAAAAGATGAACCCGCCTGCCATCTGTTGGCAAATTTTCGTGAGAATTGTATTTTTGGCTCAGTCCTCAGGACCTCAACAGGGTGATCCTTTATTCATAAATAGTTTCCTATGTAATTATAAAGAAGGAAGAAAAGAGTTCTCCTTTTTCTCAGCCTCCGGCATACGCCATTTAGCCAGGCGTAACAGCAAGAAATCTAGATCAATTGATCCTGAGATTGCAAGGGCAGCGCGCGCGCATCCATCATCTCATCTCTGAATGGACCAGAGGAGCTGTTTGCTCTCAAGGACAGAGAGGAGAGAATAAACAAAAGTGAATGCCTGCCATCGTAATTAAAGGTGTGACATTCCACAAGCGTTTCTTATTAAAAAAGCTTTTGACCGTTGGTCTTTTAACAATGAATATAACAATATATACCAGATATAGGCTAATAGGGGATCTGATAATACCGGCTGTTAGACTAGCCTGCCATCTTTTGCTGAGAGTGCTGAACTATTTGACCGTTAATTTCATCTGAATTTACTTTACATTTGTCTTAATTAATATGTGATTAAGGGGTTCAGCAGCGACGTCTAAACGTACTTTAACAAAAACTAGACTATTATAAGGAATTTTTCAATGCGGTTTTTTTTTAATGATTTAAATTCATAAGAGATTATTGGGACATCGAGCTATAATTTGTTTAATGACTTATTAAAAAATTATCGTAATTAATTTTTTTGTTATCAAGCAAATACAAAAAAACAATCTTTAATTTTTTTTTAAATTAAAAATGAATTTATTGTTATTATTAATCACATATTAATTAAGAAATTTTTAAAATAAGCTTAGATGATTTATTTCAAAATCAACTGTCAAATTAGTTCAGCATTCTTGCAATAGATGGCAGGCTAGTCTAACAGCCGATCCCCTAATAGCATATATTTATATATTTTTATGCTTTTATAAAAGATACATAATATATATAACATTTATAAAGTATTTATTGTTAAAAGATGAATGAAAATCAACCAAATGCATTAAATATTATTAGCTACCATTCTGACATCTCTTGGCAAATTTTTGATTTTTTAGGCATACTTTTTATGACACACAACGCCATCTTATCGGGAAAAACATGCGTAACACCTTCGGTCCCGTTCCGCCTTAATATATATATATTTTTTTTGTGTGTGGGTGGATCCTCCTCCCGTTTATTCATTTATCCGATGCAGATGCTGATGACTTTGTTTATATCGGCGGCCTTCAAGTCGACCTTCTTTCTACTAATGAAAATTAATCAAAAAAAAAAATAAATAAATAATCATAATAATTTCTAACCTAATATTAATGAAATCTCACTTTCCTCGATAAATCATTTTGATATATGGATGAAGATTTAAGATTCGTTCACCTTCTCCTCCAATCACTCACTCACTCACTCACTCACTCCCAATGAATTTGCCAAGAGGAGAAGAGAAAGGGGAATTCCATCTCCAAAGTGTTTGAGTTCATTCGAACAATTTAATTCATAGTTTTTTTTCCTCTCAGTAAATAAAACGGATTCTTTCCCGCTCGTGTCTATCAATCTTATAATTATGGACCCTGTTACGCAATTGTGTGTCAAGCGCCAGGTACCGAGATTTGAGAAAATCAACATTAAAGTTTTTCTGATTTAAATTGTTTTGATTAGATTATATATCATTTTTTTTTTTGTCAATTGTGCAAGTAAATACTGTAATTATGGCAGATATTCATAAATTATCTCTAAAAATACGACTAATTTAGAGAATAAACAATTATTATTGCCAAATTCTATAAGTCCAATTATATTTGCAAAAATGCTTCAAAGTCTCTTGACACATGATTGCAAATTAATCTATGCACTATTTATATTAATAAAATAATTTTAGGTTTTTAACCCATATAAGCCCAAAACTTTTTTTGGTCACGGATTTTTTTTATTTTTTGATATGTGGTCACGATTGGGTCCTAGAACATGAAAATAATTTTTTTTTTTCTCAATTCCTTTTTTAGGATGAATTAGGGCATGGTGCGAAAACGCACCACCGGGCACATGGGATGTCAAAAGTTCCCCGCCTATTAACTACATAAGAGTGTATAGCGAAGAGGAAGGAAATGGAATTGGTCCAAATTTTTGGCTTCCGGGTTACCAAGAAAATACAAAAGAATAATAGACATTATTATTATTAGGCCTATTATTATTATTTTGATTTATTTAGAGGGTAAAGGTATTTTGTTTTTGATTTAGGATTGGAACAACCGATCAAACCATTGACACTAAACACTCCTAACGATTGAATCCCTCTTGCTTTAGGTTTCTTACTGCTTCAAATTGCAGGATCTCTACAGATGCCAGGCATTTTGGATACAAAAATCTATTCTCTAAAGAAAGAAAGAATTGCCCACCGCCATTTCTTCGAACGAATAACTATGTTGCCGATAAACGGCGTTGTTTTCATCGAAACGATCAGTGCCGTCCATATTTTTATTATACATATCAACCAGTAGTGAGTGCTCCATTTATTTTTTGCAATTTATATCAGTAAGAAACCTAAAACAAGACGGATTCAATCGTTAGGAGCCGTTGAGCGTCAATGGTTTGATAGGTTGTTCCAATCCTAAATCAAAAACAAAATACCTTTACCCTCTAAATAAATAAAAAAATAATATAGGCCTAATAATAATAATGCTTTTTAATTATGTGTATTTTCTTTGTAATCCGCAAGTCGAAAATTTGGACCAATTCCACTTTTTTCCTCTTCGCTACGTAGTGTTTAGGCGTGGAAAGTAATGATAATTTTGATATCCCATGTGCCCGGTGGTGCGTTTTCGCACCATTTAAAAAGATGGCCCTATATCTCTAAAACTTAGAAATTGACAGAATAGCTAACTATTGGATATCATTTAGTAACTCTCTAAAAAACATAAGAAACACCTTTTATTTGAATATGAGCGAATTATAAAGTAGAAATTTAATCTTTTCTTCGAGAAGTCGATGAAATTTCAGAAGTGAAAATTAGTGACAACTTTAGACAAACCCTGTGACCTTCTATTAAACTTTGACAAGTGAATGAGTGAATTTCCTTGGAGAATAGAGTCTTGGCTTTAATATAAAAAAAACACCAATAATTTATTTCAAGTACTTTTTTAGAAAAATAAGATTTTATAATAATATACGAAATGGTGCGTTTTCGCACCACCGGGATTATATGGGTTAATTCAAAAATTAAAACTTCTTAAAGTTCTTTTATGGTTATATTTAATACTAGTAGCATAGAAACTTTTTATCAAAATTACATTAATAAATTTTAAATAGTATTAATATTTTAAAATAAATACAAAGTATTAACAAAATTTTCTCATCAATTAATTCCTGAATGGAAGTGAACATGGCAACAGTAAATCAAAGTTATAATAATGAATCGACTTAATATTATTTATTTTGTTGTCTTTTCGAAATCGCACTGATCCTCATCTTCTGTATCAGGAATAATATCAAATTATCAAACTACGAATCAACGTGTTAGATACATAAATCATTTTTGCAAAATGAAAATTCTGCATTGAAATATTGTAAAAATAATTTTAAGGTTTTTTTACATTAAATATAAATTTTTTTAAAACATATTTCATAAAAAATACTATTAATTATAGCATTTGAAACAATATTTCGTGCTTACCTCAATTTCAAATTTTTTTGGCGCTTGATACACTAATGCGTAACAAGGTCCAATTAAAGAGTCTTTTATTTTGAGAGAGAAATAAAAATATAAAAAAGTGCTTAAAATAAAAGCGTGGGCGCTTCGATGGGAGGCTCTAAGAATAGACAATTCATTAGCGCCCACGCTTTTATTTTAAGTAATAAATATTCAACAATTTTAACAACAAAAATGAAATTATTTCTCTCTTTTTAATTCAATTTAAATAAAAGAAGTGGTTAAGCGCGGCAAAAGCTCGGGGATTGGTGATCACGAGCAATCAGCGTGTGGAACGCCCATCGGTTTTTGTATTTATAAGTGATATAAAAAATGGAGTAAATTTTGGCAAAATCGAAAATAATTGAAAAAGTACATCACTAAAGTACTAGTAATCTTATTGATATCTTTTGGAGAGATGCTCTACGATCTTGCTGCCTTTAGGAGAGGAATGGTCCATTCTTTGGTGGCTCTGAGCAATTCCTGTTTGAGATGCTCGGCTTAATTGCGTCAAGAAGATACATTTCCATAAGCATTAAAGTCTCTACAGATTTTACTTGGCATTAAAGTCTCCAAACAATTTAACAGGCATTAAAGTCTCCAAACAGTTTAACAGACATTAAAGTCTCCAAACAGTTTAACATGCATTAAAATCTTCAAGAAGGCTCGCTGGTGTAGCGGCGATTTTTTCATTAAAAAAAAAAAAATGTATTTAATTTAATGTAATATAACCTCAAGTAGGCCCTGAATTGTAATATAGGATCTCACGCCCCCAGGCAACTTCATAAGTAGAGGGAATTGCTGGGACATCCCGTCCTGTGGAAGGGACGTAAAGAAGATTCCCTCTCAGTGATCACGAGCAATCAGCGTGTGGAACGCCCATCGGTACTTGTATTTAAAATTGATATAAATAAAGAAATAATCCCTAAATGGCCTCTGTAGCCGAAAAGGGATTAAAAAAAAAAAAATTTTTTTTATTATATTTGTATTTTAAAACTTTTTAGTCTTTTTTATTATAGATACAGTATTAAAAAAAGTAAATACCAAATTTCATAACTATAGCCCAACGGGAAGTTTCTTAAAAAAAAGTCTAAAATTTGGTGACCTTGAAAGAGTAAGTTAAAAGCATTTAAAAAAAAGAATAATTTTTTTAAGAATTGAAATATTCTTTGTAAATAGAATTAATTTAATTAAATAGAACTCTTTATTAGATATTGCAGCGAATTAAGGAATATTATTAAAAGAATTATTATTTTAACTCAAGTTTTCAAGGTCATCACTTCTCAACGAGACAGAAGTCCGATCAATCAGGTATTAGTATTAATCTTAGATATATTTAACAAGACTGTGAGTATGTTTTAGTTGAAAAAATCAAACGCCCCATGGCACCCGAGAATCGAACCCAGGATCTCCAATCTTTCTGGGGCATCAGTGTTCTGTCCATAGCTTATTCAAATACGATTTAGATTTAAAATATTTAACGATAACTTAACCCTACTGCCCTAAGGGCTTTGCTTCTTACAGTACCCACATGTCTGTCCCTCTACTAGTTTAACAAATTTTTCTTACTTTGTTAGTGAAATGCAAGGTTAACTTGCATATAAAGGGGAATTAGTTGGTGTAGGTCGAGGGTCCGGTGGCCCCTAGGCTGGAGGTCCTGGGTTCAATTTTCTGGGACCATGGGATGTTTGGCCTTGTCTACAAAAACACTCTCAGTCTTGCCAGCGAAACATCGGCTGGATGATCTACGTGTGGAACGCCTCCCCGGGGCTAAATGGCCTTAGTAGCTGAAAGGGAAAAAAATTAATATCCTAAAAATAAATAAACACATGTTTATTTGTAGTGATAAGTAAAAGATCACCTTTTTAAAATGATTGGCGATCAAAACGTCGGTCAATAAAAAATAAATAAATAAATTTTAAGTGAATTTAAATA